>WEDG01008809.1:0-92461 GCA_017591395.1 Schistocephalus solidus | reverse complement strand
TACTGCGGTAAATACTCGCCATACATCGTTTTTGCGATCTTTCATGGAAGTCAAACATATACCCTTCGGGAATCGTGCAAAATACGTGGTACCGCCGCGAATCGAACCAAGGCACCAATGTGTGGGCAGTGACCTCCATTCCAGGCATGATTCCTTAACGTCACCACCCGCCAAACAGGCCAAGAGTTTAATAAGTTTTTGGATGTCGATTACGAAGACAAAGGGTGTGCGATAGGCTAAGAAATTCTGCACTAATTATAACTCTTCCTGCATGCTCCACGTGTAAACGCTCTCTCTTCTTTGCTTCTAGGTATAGTTTTCTTTGGAATAACTTGTCAATTGAAATTAGGTCGTTAACTAGTCTATCTGCATTCAAGCGAAGACTGCACATTTATTTCAACACTGATTCTATTAATCTTTTATTTTTCTCATCTTTTCCCAGTAACTTTCCCCCTGACTCGGAGAAAGGACCATCGGGAATTCAAGTGACCCTCTTGAAACTATATTTTCGCTACCTCGAGTCGCCCATGAACTATGATGTCTCCTTATATCACCAGTCATCCAAACGATGACGTCATTCGGACGTACACATTAAATGGTCCACAGTCTAAAATGCAACCGTTTCTTTGGATACAAACCATCATCAGAATTTAATCCTGGATCCTTAGATGCTGAGGACTTAAGTTCATTGACGCATTTTCGTGAGATTTTGTTTCATACGCCTAAGTGATCAAGAACGAATCATCTCGACGTTTCATTATCTCATTCTGAAATGTACCTACCGTATTAACCTACACTACCACCTGACCATGTTTTCCTAAGCAGTTTTTTTTCTCGTACCTTCTATTCAAAAATAAAGGCTTATTGAACTCTGCCTCCATTTTTATTTTACGAGTTTTTTTCAGTGCCTATTTTTTCTAGTTCACCATTAATTTTAAAACATCGCTAACTGTTGACATAACAGGACAAGTTATGTATTTGTACATTTTATCTGCACACATTGTCATAACTTTATTTCGTTATTAATGTTTGCTTAGACAGTGCCTTGCCGGTGCTAACCAAATATAAATTCTAAATTATAATTCTAACAACAACATGTCAAGCGAGGTAGAACAATTCGGGGAGGATGAGTAGTCTAGTGTATGGCACAAACAAGCTGACCGCTATGGTTTAGGCACATGGTTCACTACGGGCTGTGGAAATGTTATCATCACCAAATCCGCAAAATTAAGCCATACTGCTGACACCTTCAGTCGCTTACTAATTGCCTTATCAGACTTCTGAACAGGATCTCATTCTCATAACAGAACTATAAAAAGCCAGGAAAAATAAAGATGTCCCTTTCATTGGTGATTTTAACGCTCCTGCCATTGATTGGCAATTCTGGACTGCGCAGGAGCTGGCGGATAATTTTAATCACAAACTTCTTTAATTGGCAATTGAGAAACTCGTCTGCCAGAACGTCACATTTGTACATTGGCCAGGGAAGGACAACAATCGAACAACCTTGATCTAGTATTTCCTTGAGAGGAGCAATCTATATTAAACCTGCAGGATTTACTGCTATTAGGTCAAATGACCATATTAAGCTGTACAAAGTGTACTCACTATTTTCCAAAACAAGCCTGCGTGATAGATGGTAAAAAAACATATGAAAGGGTGGCTAAATATTTATGGGAAGAAAAACTTCAGATGTATCATGGGAAACTGAAGTAAATGTTGGAGTCAATACGCATTGGAGGACTTTCAACTCGTACCCGAAAATGATTTTCTACCTCAACTGTCCTCTCTGAAGATAAACAACCACAAACAACACAAGTGGATAAGCTCAACTTTTCAGGCGTCTCTAAGAAAGAGAAAGCACTTTGGAGTCGGTACAGATTGACCACCTCCAATGAGCCCTTATGGGAATATAAGCAGTGACGCAACATTTTCAAAGTGAGGCTACTAAACTGCCAAAGCCTTTCAAACTGACAATACTGCAAAACCCGTTGGAAAACTCAAAAATATCATATGGTTACATAAGGAGTACAAAAAGAACTCAGGGACCGAGCCTTTCCTTACGGTCTGCAGATGGAAACCTAGAGACCACCGACCATTTTAAAGCTTACCTTTATTCCAGTTTCTTTCAGTCCATCTTAACCGGACAGTCTTATTTCTTTGCTGTGTTCCACATATTCGTCAACCATTGTCTCATTCTTCTCTCACCACCATTAACGCCATCACCTCCTCCTCTTCCTCCTCAATAGAGGAACTGCACTTTTCATCAGCCATACTTGTGTCCGAAATAATCTAAGTGAAGCCTGCCAAATCACCTGGGCCGTATAAACTTCCTGCACTAGCACTTCAAGAATTTGCAAACAACCTATGCGAAACCCTGGTTATCATATTCCAAAATTCTTTTGAAGAAGGCAAACTTCAAGAAGAATGGAAGAAGCATCAATCACCCCAATCTATCAGGGAGGTGACTTGACTGCAAAAATTACCGTCCTATCAGTTTAATTTACATCGAGTGTAAAATTATGTGGCGTATGATCAAAAGGCATTTAATGGGATTTCTGGAAAGACCAAACTTTTATGTGATGTCGAGCGTGATTTTTGTACAGGACGCTCTTGCCTCATAAGTGCTCTTTTTAGAGATAGAAAGGGCCGTACGATTTATTTTGAAAGTATTATAACAGTATTTGTCAGCAAAAGGACGCCCAATCACTGTAGATAAAATTATGATGTCAAAGAGTGCACTGGCAGTAACATAAGGTATATAGTAAACTAAATCTGAAACTGCCTGCAGCATAAACGGCTGTCCATTAATGCTTTGCGAAATTGCGCCAGCTTTTTCTACCTAACGGTACAGGCGTCACTTGCACATGACCTCAGTATCGTAATTGACATAAACAAAGATGGGTCCGTAGCCGTATCTACTGAGACAATGGGCCAGCCCATGTACATATAAAACAGTTCACATGTGAATGGAGGATAAAAGTTGCAGCTCAAATTCAAAAGCCCTCTGATTGGGATAAAGGTCACAATTGACGGTTATCCAGTAGGTGTCATATTTTGGCCTTTGATAGCGAACCACACAGGCTTCTTTTACAGATAATTTGTATTGTGAGAATTCGCCAAAAAATATTTCAATTAATCAGGACTTTCTTGTTTCAGAGTAAATGGAGCTGCTGTTGGAATCACTACCTCGGAACAGGCAAAATTGAAATTCCATGTCCCAAGGGTTCTATTTTGGGCCTGCTACCCTTTTAAATCTACGTGAACAACTGCCTCAATGACTTAGACCGTGAAGCTCTCATGTTTGTGGATGACATACAAATATGGAATGAAGTCAGATGCGCTCACAGCGCAACTGAATATCGAAATATTGAATTTCTGGTCTATCAGGTGGCTACTGTAGTTTAATGTATCGAAGCATGTGGTCACTTATGTTTGCATCGGCTGACAAGTATCTGTGAAAAATCAGTATTTTATTGATGATAGTATATGAAAAGTGGTTGAAACGCAGAAAGATCTGGGTATGTGGACAGAGGAAATGCCTGTAATACTTCAAAAAATATACATTATATATATCATGCTGTCGGAATACTGTAAGAAAGCGGTGCAGAAGGCAACTAATACGTTGCAATGTATCAGACGTGCATTGAAAAGGTTTCCGCTGACCTCTTCGGAAAAAGCATTGGCGCATACCTAGAACAACATAAAGATTATGGAATGCATGCTTGGACACCGCGGATGAAGAATGATGTAGCTTTCTCAAACAAGTGAAACGGAGGGCAACGAAAATACTCGATGCACTTAGGACTTAACCGTAGCAGGACAGGTTAAAAACGTTACTTATTTCCTGTTACTTACAGGCACTTATGACGTAGCCTGCTCTGAACATTCCAGATTATCCTGGGCCACAGTTCTTCCCTGAAACCTGAGGATTTCTTTGAGTTTGCCTGCACAGCTCACCTGCCGGGTCACAGTTACAAGGTCAGTAGAGGACATATGCGATTGGATCTCACAATGTTGTTCTTCAGCCAACAAAAGCAGTATTGTTCAGTTTATAAGACGTTACGGGTTTCTAAATAAATCATTAATTCCTTTTCTAAAACCTTCTCTATAACCTTGCAACAGATTAAGGTCAGGCTGACAGGCTTGTAGTTTGTAGCAAATGCACGACTACCACTTTTGTGAAGCGGTGTGAATTGGGCTGTTTTCCAGTCGATAGGACGAATTCCCGTATCGTACGCTTTCTGGCACAGAAAGGATAGCGTTTTAGCCAGCTCTCGAGCAAGTTCGATGAGTAGCTTTGCTGGAATCCCTTCGGGGCCAGGGGATTTGCATGCCTTCAGACTTTTAAGTTATTCAAAGACCGCCTTTTCTTTAAATAGCATATCCTGAATAAGTGGCGCTCCCATAGTTTAATAACAAGATGGAATAAAAAGAGCTTCTCTGGTGAAAAACGTCTAAAAGAAGTGGACAAGGTGTTCAGCTTTGTTTTTATTTTCTGATATCTAGAAACCGTCATCGTTTTTCATAACAGGAAATGGGTTCCTGCTACGTGTGCTTTTTCTAACATAGCTGTAGAGCAATTTGGGATTGTGAACTGCTCTCTGGAGCAAATCCCTCTCGATATCCCATAGAATTTTGAAGATCAAGCTTTTTACCTTGTTCCTTCGAGTTTTGTATGCTTGCAAGGCTAAATTTATATTGGATCGGCAAAATTTCTTCCAAAGCCTTCCTTTCCTGGTAATCTCTCTTTTTAGATCCCTTGTTAACCACTGTGGTCTGTTAGATATCCTAAGTTGTGATGGCGGACAATGGCATTTTATTAGATTCAACAAACACTCCTTAAATAAATTCCAGTCCTCAGTGAAATTCCCGGAGTAGAGAAGATCCCAGTCTATTCGTGATGCCTCAGCTCTCATCTTGCAAAAGTCTCTTGGCCATAGATTGGACCTGGTTTCATTTATTGCAGATGGCACAGAATATAAACCATACTCCCATGAAAGTACTGCATGATCACTTCGACAAAGTGGAGGTAGGCAGTGTACATAGTCTATACTGTCAGGATCTTTAGTGAAGACGAGATCTCAACAATTAGCCGGTTGTCTCCACGCGCTCTTGTTGGAACAAATACATGTTGTGTTTAAAGAGCTTCAAGTGTTGACTTGAGTAGACGATGATCGAAGGAAAACTTTGAGCACTGTGCCTGCTGATCATTCCATCGAATGCTTGGTACATGGAAGTCACCCATGAGAACAACATCAGTTCAACAACTAATCTCCTTTATGTTCTCCAACAAACAAGTATCAGCGTCGATGTCGGTCCCCGGTGGTCGGTAGAGAGTCATGACTTCAAGGGACTGTGATCCCAGCGTCTTTATTTTCAGCCAAATAGCCCCAATTCCATTGCTAATCTTCTCTGTCATTTCACACACTGTGAAAATGCTTTTAACAAATATCGCAACTCCTCCACCCTGGCGGTGGGTGCGGTCTCTCCTGAACAACTGGTACCCGGAAAAGGCCACTTCACAATCGCTGATGTTCTGTGACAGCCATGTTTCTGTGATTGCTATAATATTGGGAGACAGAACTACAACCTGAATTCTCAGTTCGTCGAGCTTTGAAACAGACTTTGGGTGATGGTATACAGACATTTAAGTATGCAACACTTGGCAGAGCCAAATTCCGTTTTATGAGATCAAGTGAGATCGAACAAATGCTCTCTAGGCTTTTCTGAATAATTCCTTATCAATATACACAAATCCCCTTCCGAGCGCAAGTTATACCTGTGTTCCAATCCGTTTTACTAATTTGACAGCACTTCATTGCATGCAGACAGTCTTCTGATCGAAATCTTGAAGGTAATTTAGTTTATTTTAATCTGAATGCAGCAAGACAGATTCGATCAATACGACGTGCATTTCACCAAATCACTTGCCATATATCAGCCAAATAAATGTTGGTCATACCCACTTTCGCACACTTCGTGTCAAGAATAAGTGCGCTGATCAGAAACTACGATTTGAAAGGTCACCTTTAGCTCACTACTCTGCGAAGCAAATTAAAAATAATAGGCCTTATTGTCAAAGGTGGAATGGCGCATTGCATTTTTCAAAACCATCTCATTTTTCAGGGCATGACGAAATTAAACATGTCAGAAATCTTGATGAATTTGTCCCAACCTTCGAGGGGCTCCCATCGCGATGTTGTAAGCCAGCACGTATGGGGCGTAGTTAACGAATATCTCCACGTTGAAAAATGTGAAACCAAGCATTTACATGCGTACATATTTTAAAGCAACCTTTGCATATTAACAGTCAAGTTAAAGCTGTAGAAATTTAAAAGATTATCGAGAAAAAGCATAAGATAACTTCAAATGTGCGGTCGCGGTCCGATGCAAAGTAGAGTGAAAGAAAATTAGAACTTGAGAGAGATTTTTCTAGGCTGGTTCTAATTAGTCTTGTTGTGTGTCGTCTTTTGTCAAATTTTATGCAATCAAGCTAACATCTTAAAGCAAACATTGTAATGCCAGTAATCGTTTCACTAGTAGCAAGTCCCAAGCTCGTAACACTTGTTGGCTGAAGAACAACGTTTTGAGATCCAATCGCATGTGTCCTCTACTGACCTTGTAACTGTGACCCGGCAGGTGAGCTGTGCAGGCAAACTCAAAGAAATCCTCAGGTTTCAGGGAAGAACTGTGGCCCAGGATAATCTGGAATGTTCAGAGCAGGCTACGTCATAAGTGCCTGTAAGAAAGAGGAAATGAGTAACGTTTTTTAACCTGTCCTGCTACGGTTAAGTCCTAAGTGCATCGAGTATTTTCGTTGCCCTCCGTTTCACTTGTTCGAGGAAGGCTACATCATTCTTCATCCACGGTGTCCAAGCATGCATTCCATAATCTTTATGTTGTTCTAGGTATGTGCCAAAGCTGTTTCCGAAGAGGTCAGCGGAAACCTTTTCAATGCACGTCTGATACATTGCAACGTATTAGTTGCCTTCTGCACCGCTTTCTCACAGTGTTCCGACAGCATGATATATATAATGTATATTTTTTTGAAGAATTACAGACATTTCCCTTGTCCACATACCCAGATCTTTCTGCGTTTCAACCACTTTTCATATACTATCATCAATAAAATACTGATTTTTCACAGATACTTGTCAGCCGATGCAAACATAAGTGACCACATGCTTCGATACATTAAACTACAGTAGCCACCTGATAGACCAGACAGTCAATATTTCGATATTCGGTTGCTCTGTGAGCGCATCTGACTTCATTCCATATTTTTATGTCATCCACAAACATGAAAGCTTCATGGTCTAAGTCATTGAGGCAGTTGTTCACGTAGATTAAAAAGGGTAGCAGGCCCAAATAGAACCCTTGGGACATGGAATTTCAATTTTGCCTGTTCCGAGGTAGTGATTTCAACAGCAGCTCCATTTACTCTGAAAAACAAGAAAGTCCTGATTAATTGAAATATTTTTTGGCGAATTCTCACAATACAAATTATCTGTAAAAGAAGCCTGTGTGGTTCGCTATCAAAGGCCAAAATATGACACCTACTGGATAACCGTCAATTGTGACCTTTATCCCAATCAGAGGGCTTTTGAATTTGAGCTGCAATTTTTATCCTGCATTCACATGTGAACTGTTTTATATGTACATGGGCTGGCCCATTGTCTCAGTAGATACGGTTATGGACCCATCTTTGTTTATGTCAATTACGATACTTAGGTCATGTGCAAGTGACGCCTGTACCGTTAGGTAGAAAAAGCTGGCGCAATTTCGCAAGGCATTAATGGATGACCGTTCATGAGGCGGGCAGTTTCAGATTTAGTTTACTATATACCTTATGTTTACTACCGGTGCACTCTTTGACATCATAATTTTATCTACAGTGATTGGGCGTCCTTTTGCTGACAAATACTGTTATAATACTTTCAAAATAAATCGTACGGCCCTTTCTATCTCTAAAAAGAGCACTTATGAGGCAAGAGCGTCCTGTACAAAAATCACGCTCGACATCACATAAAAGTTTGGTCTTTCCAGAAATCCCATTAAATGCCTTTTGATCATACGCCACATAATTTTACACTCGATGTAAATTAAACTGATAGGACGGTAATTTTTGCAGTCAAGTCACCTCCCTGATAGATTGGGGTGATTGATGCTTCTTCCATTCTTCTTGAAGTTTGCCTTCTTCAAAAGAATTTTTGGAATATGATAACCAGGGTTTCGCATAGGTTGTTTGCAAATTCTTGAAGTGCTAGTGCAGGAAGTTTATACGGCCCAGGTGATTTGGCAGGCTTCACTTAGATTATTTCGGACACAAGTATGGCTGATGAAAAGTGCAGTTCCTCTATTGAGGAGGAAGAGGAGGAGGTGATGGCGTTAATGGTGGTGAGAGAAGAATGAGACAATGGTTGACGAATATGTGGAACACAGCAAAGAAATAAGACTGTCCGGTTAAGATGGACTGAAAGAAACTGGAATAAAGGTAAGCTTTAAAATGGTCGGTGGTCTCTAGGTTTCCATCTGCAGACCGTAAGGAAAGGCTCGGTCCCTGAGTTCTTTTTGGACTCCTTAGAATTTAGAATTTAGAATTTATATTTGGTTAGCACCGGGAAGGTACTGTCTTAGCAAACATTAGTAACGAAATAAAGTTATGACAATGTATGCAGATAAAATGTACAAATTCATAACTTGTCCTGCTATGTCAACAGTATGCAATGTTTTAAAATTAATGGTGAACTAGAAAAAATAGGCAGTGAAAAAAACTCCTACCATTAAAATTGAGGCAGAGTTCAATAGGCCTTCATTTTCGAATAGAAGGTAGGAGAAAAAACTGCTTAGGAAAAATAGTCAGGTGGTAGAATAGGGTAATACTGCAGTAGCATTTCAGAATGAGATAAGGAAACGTCGAGGTTATTCGTTCTTGATCACTTAGGCGTATGAAACAGAATCTCACGAAAATGCGTCAATGAACTTAAGTCCTCAGCATCATAGGATCCAGAATTGAATTCTGATGATGATTTGTATCCAAAGAAACCGTGGCATTTAAGACTGTGGACCACCGAATTTGTACGTCCGAATGACGTCATCGTTTGGAGGACGGGTGATATAAGGAGACATTATAGTTCACGGGCGTTTTGAGGTAGCGTAAATATAAATAAATAAATAAATTGTATATTTAAGGCCCAGAGAGCCCCGTCATTTCAAACTTAGTATCGCGGTATAAATAAATACAAAGTGGATAATTGCTGCTCTATGTGAGCAGCCATAGTAACAGCAGAAATTAACATTATGGTAGGCATATCCGATTCAGAACGATTTGCCATTTTTAAAACAATAGACAACAATCTTTAACATAAACGGTGAACTGCAAAAGAAGCAGTAAAAAAACTCCTACGGTAAATTGGAGGCGGAGTTCAGCGAGCCGCCAATTTTTAAAAAAAATAGGAGAAAAAAACTGCTTCACTAAAACATTAATAGCTAGATGCAATGGGAAAGATCTGTGTTGATGCTGACAACGTATGAGGGTTCGGAACGCTCCTTGTCGTGTGAGAGATAATATATCAGTCAGAGCTACTGTTTGTAACCACCAGTGGAGGTGAGAGAGGACGGACTCATCGTGGACACCAGGGTCAAAACTAAGACGGGACAGTAGAGGTCATGAGATCATCATTGAGATGCGACCTTGCCGACTGCATGGTCCCCCAATCAAAGAAGCAAAACTATCAGAACCCGTCTTGATCCTCAACTGAACCTGGAGACCATCGTCGGGGTTGCAAAAGCGGAGGAAAGTACCAAGGTTGTCAAGACTTGGCGATGCTAGTTTAAAATGAGGGGGGCCAAAAAGTAAATGCAAAGATTGACATTGCAGAGGATGATGGATATATAATAAGAGACCATTATTATATCAAGGGAACTGCCTCAAATACCAGGAGGACCCTTTTCGAAATCCAAAAGTTGCGAGTTAGGGAAGGAAACAGACAATAAGGACTTTATATTTTCCGAAGTTAAATGTTTGCGTCACTTTGTTTTGAAAATAGCTAATGTGGACGACAACCTAATTTGCAGTGGAAGATTATTCCAGATGAAAGCATATTTGGAGGCAAAAAACTGAGACCGGTTAGTTGTAGAGCTAACGGGTGGTGAAATGATCATGGAGGAATTACGAGTGGCATAGGGTCGATCTACCGGAGTAAGAGCGTTAATTCGTGGGAGATTGGGGCTAGAGTTAACGCGAAACAGGAAGCAGAGACCGGCTTCGAGTCTTCTAACCCACAGAAATTCAAGAGGGTTACTCAAATTCCCGATGGTCCTTTCTCCGAGTCATGGGGAAAGCTACTGGGAAAAGATGAGGAAAATAAAAGGTTAATAGAATCAGTGATAAGATAAATGTGCAGTCTTCGCTTGAATGCAGATAGCCTAGTTAACGACCTTATTTCAATTGGCAAGTTATTCCAAAGAAAACTATACCTAGAAGCAAAGAAGAGAGAGCGTTTACACGTGGAGCATGCAGGAAGAGGTATAATTAGTGCAGAATTTCTAAGGTTATAAGGAAGACTAACGGGGGTAATGACAGAAAGCTTGGGGTGAGTTGAACTATTATTAAGAAGAAAAAGGAGACAAAAGCCTGCTTCAAGTCTCCTGACCCAAAGAAATTTTAGCTTCGTTAGCTGGCATCTTGTTGAGTAGGAAGTAGTTAAAAGAGTGGGAAATAGGAGTTTTTTTGTGAAATGTCTTTGGACATTTTCAATTTTTGAACGGCTAGATTCGTTCATCAAACCGAAGAAAGAACAGCAAAATTCAAGAATCGGAAGTACAAACATACGATAAGTCTTAATTTAATTTCAGGAAGGTAGAAATAATAAGAAATAAAGCCGCAAATCTGAGCAGCTTTGGCCGTAATTCTATCGGCATGAGGCGAAGGATCTAATTTATTGGTGTAGCTTAAGCCCAAGTCCTTGATGGAGGAACATTCAATCATATGGCAACCTTCGAAGATTAGAGGTTGCGGCAGCCTTACAGGCCCAAAACCCATGTAGCGACACTTAGTAGGTGAGAACTCCGTTAGCCATGTGGAGCTCCAGGCCGAAAGAGCGTCTAAGTCTGAATGAATTTGTTTTAGGCACCATTCGGTTGTAGAGATAGAGAAGGAATACACGCATTTGATGTCATCAGCATAAATAAAAGATTGAGAATGTTTAACTATCGATGAAATATCATTTATATACAGTGAGAACAACAAAGGACCTAATACGGTACCTTGAAGGACACCACTAACAATCGGGGTAGCGCTTGAGTATGAGGACCCTACTAAAACATTTTGTTTTCGATCATTGAAGTATGATCTAATAAAGTCAGCAAGGGGACTACGAAATCCTATAGCTTCTAGTTTAGCTAGAAGTCGTTTATGAGGCACCTTATCAAATGCCTTACTAAGATCAAAATAGATAACTACTACAGATAGATGATTATTACGAAGAGATGTTAGTAGATTTAGAAAAGACATGTGGCAGGTTTCACAAGAACGGTCCGGTAAGAAGCCGTGTTGGGAAATGTTGATAATTTTATTGCTTATGCAAAAATCCGTGATTTGTTTTGCAATTAGTTTTTCGAAGAGTTTAGCAAGAGAGGGCGTTTTATGAACACCGCGATAGTTATGAATGTCCGAGCGGGAACCAGATTTAAAAACTGCTATTATAATAGAAGTTTTCCAATAATCGGGGAAGAAACCATTTTCGAGAAATATTGAGAATAACTTGCTTATTAAAGGTGTAAAATCCCTTAACTGTTTAATAAGTGAGTTTGGAATGTTATCAGTTCCAACTGAATGTGAATTTTTTAGGTGAGCTATTTCTTTTTGAATACATGAAGGCGAGAAATTAATAGATTTTAGAAGCGAATTTGAAAGCAGAGGAATTGTGGGAGTGGGGGCTAGTTTCAGTGGTAAAGTGGTTGGCAAAAACGAGTTTTAACAATTCTGCTTTTGCCCAAATCATCTGTAACAAATTTTCTGTTACAGTCGAGTAAGGGCGGAGTTACATTCAGACGCTTAGCCGATGGCCGAACATGAAAGATTTGAGCAACAGATTTGGATGAATTGGCATCACTTAGTGCCCGAGACTCCCTACGCTTATCTCGCGTGAGCCTTATTCTCGATGCTAATTCAAATATTTGTGCAATCCTTAAAATGAACTGACAAAGAGCTTTTAGATGAATCTTTAAGTTGCTTTTCGTAATTTTTTTAAGTCTGTTCTGGAGAAAAATGCGGAACAGTAGAAGAAGCTGTATGTGAATTAAACATCTTAAACGGGATAAAAGCCTGGATTTTTTCTGTGAGGCTCTGCAATAGCTCACGGAAAAAGTTTAGATCGTTGATTGAGAATATGCTATGCCAAATTTAGAGTGCTAACGAAATTATTTACTGTTTCATGGTTTATGTTAGCAAAGTTGAGGTTATTGCATTTAACTTCAGTTTTCGTAAGAAGGGGAACTGGAAGACAACAGTGAATTATTGCGTGATCACTTGCAAATAGATCATGATGAAAATTCATAAAGAGAGGGTGGACATCGTTTGTAAAAATTAAATCTAAAATGTTGTCATTTCTAGTAACTGATCTGACCAGTTGGGACGTTTGAAATATTAATAGTATCGACCAATTTCTGATGTTTAGGCGGAGAGGAATTTGCCTGCCAGTCAATGTCTGGCAGATTAAAATCGCCTACGATTATTTTGACATCAAACTGAGTGTCTGCAACTTTTTCAAATAGTTCACAGAGCTCGCTTTCATAGCCAGAATAACACGGAGGATTATAGACACAGCCAATTACCGCTTTTTTTGTGCGGGAGGATGACTGAAGCAAAGCTTACATTTCCAGAAAAAGACGAAATGTTCAGATGAAAAGGGATATGTACAAAGGATGACTTTATATAAAGGAGGCAACCAATGACACGTTTTTCAGCGCGGTCTTGTCGGTACAAATTGAAATTATCTATAGCAAGCGTTGAGTCAGAAATAAGAGAGTGAGCCCAGGATTCAGTGATGCACAGCACATCTGGATCAAGCTGAAAGGCTACTGTTCTAAGCTCAGCCATCTTATTTACAACTGACCTCGCATTGAGTGAAACTAAGCTGAGCGTATTCCTGAGCGGCAGGTTACGCTTATCAGTATTTATACAACGGATAATTTGGTGGTGGAGTAGAAAACTGGAAAGAAGAAACGAAAGGTGGGAAACAAAATTGCTCTGGTCTTCAATTTGTCGAAATGTTACTGTTAAGAGAACTGAGATTATTGTACAGCGGCATATTTGGATGAAAACCTTGGAAGGGAAGGCTATATTGTGGCGTTTGAAAGATAGGAGGTGGCATAGAAATGAGATTTTGAGGGACGTTAGCAAAAATTGGCGGAAAACGTGCATTTGAAAAAGGAATAAATGATTTCGAAAAACTGGTAGCATAATTTGAAGCGTTAATTATTTGTGGATTTCGGACAATTTTTGGGTTGGGAAAGATGCTAACGTTAGCGTTCGCAGCTGATGTAGATGCTGAGAGGTTAGCAGGTTTCCCATCGGTAATGCCATTACTGATTTAAATGCCTGGATAAGCCACAGATTTAGATTTACTAGGAGTTTTCTTAGGGTTAGTAGATTTGTCAGTTATAGCAGGCATGGTTTGCTTTGGATGAGAAAGAAGTGGAGTTGACACTATTTCCCTCAAACCAGAAACAAGGTTAACGGGTGAAGATTCAGCTGGAATCGAAATTCCTGTCTATCCAGAGGGCCGTGGGCTTGCTATAGCTACAGGACAAACCTCGGAGATAACTTTTGGTATTGAAGGTGTAGACCAAGGCTTCTTGTTTGTTAATGAGGGTGAAACTCTACGTTCCATTGGGGTTTTATCCCTACAGATAAATAACTTGTTTTTTTTCAAATATTGAGCTGAGTGCTCATGCTTAGAGAAAATAAGGTCAACTTCAATCGCCGAAAAACGTTTGACAAGAACTGGCGGGTTTTTGCTACGGGAAGACAATCTGTTAAATAAATAGTAAATAAATAAATAGGTTTATTGATTTAGCACTGCTTGGGTGCCGTCAAGTCCTCAGAACACAGGAAAAAACCTATAACAAACTCCTTTTTTATTAACCACTTTTGATTTGGTTTGTTTGCTTAAAAAGCAGTGTTCGATATGATGAGTTTGTTTTAAGTAAAAAAACCTGTTTTCCAAGGTGCAGAAATAGCAAAATTGAAGTTAAAACATTTTTACAGAATGGGGATGAATGTATCAGGTAAGAATGTTTAGAGTCATGAATAGTCTGTTATTGACGTTCAAGAGTATTCATTCGACAAAGTAAGAAACGTCTGCGGTCTATTCGAAGGGATAAGTACTTCCAAGCAGATGCGAGCGCAGTCGATTCCGGTGTGGAATCTGCCGACTAATTAGACTTAGTTGACTGATTGCTTCAGCAACTTTAAAGTTAAAGCCGCATGAGTAAAGGAAATGAAATGCAACGTCCAGCGGGATTTTGCTCTTGGGGACGTTTACAAAAGAAAATTGAAACTTCACTTATGTCGGTCAATTGACTCAGTACTAACCATGATTAATAAGGCTCTAGTTTCACGCATTGTTGAGAAGTGAGGGAAGACAACTTTCCCTCAAAAATGTTACCAAGAATCGTGAAGAGAGAACCATATAAAGACATAAAGGTATTAAAGTTTTTAAGGGCGTCAAGGTCTTAATTCTTCATGCTTAAGGTGGGTTGCTGTAGGGTTAGTTTTACACGAAGAGGATGTTTGCGTCTAAGCACTAACTGGGGTTTCCTATTGATTTTAATATATAAGTATTTTTCAAATCGATAATACGAAAGGAAAATTGTCACTTGTGACATTTTACGGAATAAAAGATTAAATATTTGAAATATGTGTTTTAAGCAAGGCACTGCAAGGAAATATCTGCTAGGTAACGAGTTTAAACTGAAAATAGAATTTAGCGAAGAGGCTATGCTGGATGAAAAATTATATCAACTGGTATACCAGTTACTGCAAATTATTATTCGCTGGAAATAAGGTAAACTCACAAAATTTCAACTTTATTTCTAGAATTAACCTTTATATTCCGTCCTTTTGACGTAAATCTGCGAGAAGTTTAATGAGGCTATGTAGGTTGAAAAAGTTTAAAAACTTTATATTTAACCTTTTGCAATCGCAATAACTGCAAGTGTGTGCAGCTGATAATGAGGTAGACATACAATAAATTGTCAAGAATTGAGCTAATATTTTCTACAGGAAACGAAGAAATCGGTTTAAAATTCGAGAATTCACTTATCTTCAAATTTGAACCAACCGCCTTCGACCTTGACCTTATCCACGAAGCGATTATAATAAATGGAATTTATGCTGGTTTACAAGCATTATCAGACGAAATATGCAGTGGGGATCAGGCTGGCCATTAATATATATAAATAAAGTTGTGTATCATTTATTTTTGTTATTCAGGAGAAAAACTGTTGCAGTGGGATGATGGGCCAAGGTCAAGGTCGAAGGCGGTTGGTTTAAATTTGAAGAAAAGTGAATTCTCGAATTTCAAACAGATTTCTTCATTTTCTGCATAAAAAATATTAGCTCAATTCTTGACAATTTATTGTATTTCTACCTCATTATCAGCTGCACACACTTGCAGTTATTGCAATTGCAAAAGGGTTAAATATAAAGTTTTTAAACTTTTTCAACCTACATAGCCTCATTAAAGTTTTCGCCGATTAACGTCAAAAGGACGGAATATAAAGGTTAATTCCAGAAATAAAGTTGAAATTTCGAAAGTTTACCTTATTTCCAGCGAAGAATAATTTGCAGTAACTGGTATACCAGTTGATATAATTTTTTATCATACATAGACCCTTCGCTGATTCTATTTTCAGTTTAAACTCGTTACCTAGCAGATATTTGATTGATGTGCCTTGCTTTTAACACATATTTCAAATATTCAATCTTTTTTTCCGCAAAACATCACTAGTGACAATTTTCCTTTCGTATTATCGATTTGAAAAATACTTATATATTAAAATCAATATGAAACCCCAGTCAGTGCTAAGACGCAAACATCCTCTTCATGTAAAACTTCCCCTAGAGCAACCTACCCTAAGCATGAAGAAATTTGACCATGACGCCCTGAAAAACTTTAATACCTTTATGTTTAAATATGGTTCTCCCTTCACGATCCTTGGTACCATTTTTGAGGGAAAATTGTCTTCACTCACTTCTCAACAATGCGTGAAACTAGAGCCTTTTATAAACATGGTCAGTACCGAGTCAATTGACCGACATAAGAGAAGTTTCAATTTTCTTTTGTAAACGTCCCCAAGAGCAAAATCCCGCTGGACGTTGCATTTCATTTCCTTTACTCATGCGGCTTTAACTTTAAAGTCGCTGAAGCTAAAAGGTTGTCTTCCCGTAGCAAAAACCCGCCAGTTCTTGTCAAACGTTTTTCGGCGATTGAAGTTGACCTTATTTTCTCTTAGCATGAGCACTCAGCTCAATATTTGAAAAAAAATTGTTTATCTGTAGGGGTGAAACCCCAATGGAGCGTCGGGTTTCACCCTCATTAGCAAACAAGAAGCCTTGGTCTACACCTTCAGTACCACAAGTTCTCTCAGAGGTTTGTCCTGCAGCTAATGCAAGCCCACGGCCCTCCAGATCGACAGGAATTTCGATTCCAGCTGAACCTTCACCCAGTTACCTTGTTCCTGGTTTGAGTGAAATTGTGTCAACGCCACTTCTTTCTCATCCCAAGCAAACCATGCCTGCTAAAGCTGCCAAATCTACTAAATATAAGAAAACTCCTAGTAAATATGAATCATTGGCTAATGCAGGCATTTAAATCAGTAATGTAATTACCGATGGGAAACCTGCTAACCTCTCAGCATCTACATCAGCTGCGAACGCTAACGTTAGCATCTTTCCCAACCCAAACAGTGTCCGAAATCCCCAAATAATTAACGCTTCTAATTATGTTACAAGATTTTTCGAAATCATTTATTCCTTTTTCAAATGCACGTTTTCCGCCAATTTATGCTTACTTCCCTCAAAATCTCATTTCTATGCCAACCCTTATCTTTCAAACGCCACAATATAGCCTTTCTTTTTTAAGGTTTTCATTCAAATATGCCATTGTTCAATAATCTCAGTTCTCTTAACAGTAACATTTCGACTCGTTGTAGAACAGAGCAATTTTGTTTCCCACCTTTCGTTCCTTCTTTCCAGTTTTCTTCTCCGCCACCAAATTATCCTTTTTTATAAATACCGATGAGCGTAACCTGCAGCTCAGGAATACGCTCAGCTTAGTTTCACTCAATGCGATATCAGTTGTTAAAAAGATGGCTGAGCTTAAAACAGTAGACATTGAGCTTGATCCAGATTTGCTGTGCATCATTGAATCCTGGGCTCACTCTCTTATTTCTGACTCGAAGCTTGCTTTAGATCATTTCAATTTGTACCGACAAGACCACGCTGAAAAACATAGCGGTGGTTGCCTCCTTTATATTAAGTCATCCTTTGCCCATTTCCCTTTTCAGCTGAGCATTTCGTGCTTTTCTGGAAATGTATGCTTTGCTTCAGTCATCCTCACTCAAAATAAAAAAGCGTTAATTGGCGATGTCTATAATCCTCCGTGTTATTCTGGCGATTTCAATCTGCCAGACATTGACTGGCAGGCAAATTCCTCTCCGCCTAAACATCATAAATTGGTCAATACTATTAACTTTTCAAACAGGTCCCAACTGGTCATATCAGTTACCTGAAATGACAACATTTTAGATTTAATTTTTACAAATGATATCCACACTCTCTTTAGAAATTTCCATCGTGATCTATTCACAAGTCATCACGCAATAATTCACTGTTGTTTTCCAGCCCCGCTTCTAACGAAGCCTTAAAGATTTATCTAAAAGCCCTTTGTCAATTCACTTAAGGATTGCACAAATATTTGAATAAGCATCGACAATTGGGCTCGCGAGAGAAAAATTTATTCAAATCTGTGCAGCTATCGAGAGTTCGTTGAAATTTCTCACACTTCGAGCAATGCTGCTTTCTGTTAACAAGTGAACCAGCAATAAGAAGAATGGAGTGAAAACAAGCAGATCACTAGTTTTGAATTTTCATGTGATTTTTTCTAACGCTTATCAGTTTTCCACTTTCATTGGGATATTTATCTGTGAAAATATTAAAAAATTATCCTTTGTTTTTACGCATTTCCACATGCTTTCATTAACACCATACAATGCAATATTTTCTTGGTGTCTGCAGTTTCAAAAGTATTTTTTAAGCTTCAAATCTTAGCTATGTTCACAGATGCTCCAACACACACGTTGATGCTCAAAAGTATGCTTTGCATCCTCGGTGTGATGTTTGGTTTTAGGAGCACCAGAGTGTCATTAGAAAGCACTTTTACCTTCTTATTTTGGAGATAGCAAAGGATTACCAAGGAAGCACTAATAATTCGCAGCGAGTTATCCTGTATTCAGCAGGCCGCTATTTCACATGAGTAAGCACATGATCTTTTTTGCTTCAACCCTTTGTATTGTTAGTCGTCTTTTAGCCTGTTACAACTAGAATGTGTGACAGCACAGTTATCTTGGAAGAAAAGTCCAGTTCTTAGCACACGTGAGAATTAAAGCCACCCTTTCACCAGCTATATCACGAGTCATGCTTTACTTACTCAGGAAAAAACCGTCAAAAATATAGGTGCATAGCTGACGTCTCCTAATTTTGACTCTGCTTTTTGTTGACCGTATTCGAGGCAACCTTTTGTGTCTACCTTCATAGCAAGGTATTTTGAAGTGACTTTAATTCAATCAGAAATTAATGAGCTAACTACATACGTTATTGCGTTAGGCAATGGAGTTGTAAAAGCCGACAAGGAGCAGGGAGAGGCAGGATTTTATTTGCTTTCAGCAAATATTTTTACGAAAAATACATTCCTTGGATCCATTGGTGGAAACAATGGCGGCCTCAGTTGGATTCGAACCCACGCCAGCAAGGAGAAGGCTTTAGTACATCCAACTCTCTAGCCCACTGAGCTACGAGGCTTTGTGGGTAACTTAACCCAAGTTTGATAAAAATCACGGCTCCCGGTGCGGGCCTCTTAGCTCAGTTGGCTAGAGAGTTGGTTGTACTAAGGCCTTCCCCTTGCTGGCATGGGTTCGAATCCCACTAAGGCCACCGAGTTTTTTAAAAGTGGTCAAATGCATTATTTAATATGCCAAAATCCCCTTCTAATTAATTTAAATCTTTAAGCATGAATAACATGCTGTTACAGGTTGTTGTGTTCATCCTTCTTATTCCCACCAGTCTGCGCATCCAAAACCAACGATCATAGTCAAAAAAGTTTAAATGGATATATTATGCATTTTTTTGTCTATCTTTTGCGATTTAATAGCTTATTCCTTCACTTAATTTTAACGTCACCCCTTTATTTTAAAGACTCACGTATCTGCCGATCTGTATAAGTTCTGGCCTGTCAAAACAAATAACAGCTAAAATAACGCGTTGCACTCTTCAATAATTTTTTATTGGCTTACAGAATTCTTTCTCGCAAATTGATTTTGTCCATTAGTCCTCCTTTTGTCTTGGAAATTTCAAATTCACTGTGCCATGTGTAAAATCATTGCTTTTCGCGTATTCTAGTTTGGCTTTGCAAATCATTATATCCTACGATTCAAGTGAATGGAAGCCATGTTCCAGGAAACAACATGCAATTTCGGTTACTTGTTAAAAAAAGTCTTCATTTCACCGCTCCATCTAGAAACCTACTCGATATGGCCGTGAACCCTTCGATGAAACAGAGTCTGAGAGGAACATTGCTGAAGCTATGGAAGGGCAGCTGAAAGATGGGAACGGACTAGACATGTCGAACAATGAACAGAAAGAAAAGAATGCAAACGACCATGACAAGGAACAGTTGCTATCCAATCGGAAACTCACAGAATCCCAGGATCAGCGACAAATTTTGATCAATGAGATGCAAATGCTGGACACCGAGATGAACTTTTCAAGGAAATCAGGTTCAAAGCTCGTAAACGATAATATGGTTTTAAACATGCAGATTCAAGAACTTCAGCAGGAGCTTGATGCGGCTAAACACGAACTACGAGCGATGAAAGGACGTTTAGAGAGATCTGAGGTAGGCTCAGCAAACTTTTATTTCGTGTTAATTCAAGCATTCAATTATCTAAATCGACGAATAAAACCTTCAGACCAACGACTTCCTTTAATTTATTAAGCGTTACCTCTCTGCCTAGATTGAGTAAATAGTTTTAGCTTCGGCTCCAGATTAGATATAAATCCAATTGACAATACTTAAAACAGTCTTGCTAACCAAACGGTGAAAGCTGGTTGATCACTTATTCGGAGATGACTGATATTGCACCAATTATAATTACCTACGATTTATGTTCAGCGGTAGGTGAATGTGTGGGAAATCAATCAGATAACCCCCGGTTTCTTTGCATCTGCTCTGTTTTAAGACGTGACCAGTTTAGCATCGTGTGGAGTGCAGAGTCGGTGCCCTTCCACTTTCCCTTGAAAAAGCTAACAACCTTCCCCTGCCTACCTAATTACTAAGCTCACTCTTTGCCATCAGCACTTCGTTTTAGCTGAGGATAGCAAGGTGCTCCCCGTAGGGTCATCTTGTATAGATACAGTGTCCCCTTAAACTACTAATGTTTATGCGTACCATTTGTTTCTGTTCTTCTTCTTATCTGCTTTAACATATCTCGACTTAATTTCCAACTAGAAAATAATCTTTATGTGCACACAATCCTCAACTATAAACATGAATGTTTTTCTTGGTACGCTTACTGCTCTTACGTAGTACAACCTACGCAGTGGTCGGATTGAGGACCTTCTGAATAATTGAGTGTGCTCACCACACGGAATCAATGCTGACGACAGCTCGATGAGATGCTATCAATAAAAATGTATACGCTGACGTAAAATGTACATTTGCTAAATACTGCAGTCACTCTACGCTCACTAATCTTATCTGTTCATAATATTTATGGGTTTTTTGTTTGAACCTAAAATGTCAGAAAAATGGCATTCTCAATTTAGTGGCCAAACAATCTTCTTTACCGTTTTCGCCCACTAAAAATTCCATTTCTTGGCACATAGCATAATTATTATATTTGCGTTCATAATATACGTTGTGTAACTTGGTATTTTCTATATATTTCATTCAGTAGCAGTATGGTTCCCGATTTATTCTTAATGTAGTTTTTATACGCAAAATTTATATACGAAATTTTTAGTTAGTTATTGTTGCCTCTTTCATCTCTAGCAGTCTACTAGCATACTGAATTACACCTCTATATGCGAGAATCTTGCAAGACAAGTTGGGATAGGACCGGAGATGTGGGTATTTTATTTCAGATTTACTCCTACGAAAAGACCTAACTTTGGTTAAGGCGTTGACTCATACGCAAGCCACCTTAAATTTGGAATTACACCAGAAGAATGCATCATAGTCACTCTGCATTTCACAGTTGCCGAATGGAAAGACAGCTAAATGTAAAAGGTTTTTTCTATTTCCTTTTACTTTCAACTAATTTAGCAATAATTTTATGTGAACTTTACCGCATTGATTCGCTAAATGGCAGCATTTATTGCGGGTTTTAACGTTATATGCACAACTAAGAAACCCAAATTTCTCACCGGAAGATAACTTAACTGTTCTCGACATTTCAAATAGATTGGTGAGCCTTTCATTCTCGAAGCTTTAAGCACTTAAAATCAATCAGAATTTCAAATGACTGGCCATTGAACAGATGCTTTTAGGACTCGACCCCTCGCTGGCGTTACGTATCGTCACGTGGGTGGGGGGAGGCCTGTAAGTCTGCCTCCTCTTAAGGTGGGTTCGTCATGGAGCCTTCTGCGCTCGTCTTTCTTAAGTTCGATGTAACTGTTTTTAGTTGGTCTTTATGTTTCGATGATGCAGAAATTTATAAGCTGCAGGAAGGTTTACATGTCTGTTGAAAGAGTTGACATCTAGATAGCACGCCCCAAGCAAAATTCTTTCTGCTTTGAAGGCGCCTATACCTAATATTGTCACTCCTTGCATTTCAAAAGTGTGGCTGGTTTTTCAAATATGAGTGGCTGGTTTCAATTTTAAGTCTTGACTCTGAGATGCCGGTTCGTGCTCATAAAAGCGAGTCTGCCATTTACATCCACTTTTCCCGACGCAAGTGCACTTCCTCGTTATTGCAACATATTTGCTAGATAACCGTAGTGGTTTCTGTAAGGGGCAATCTGTCCTTAGGTTGCACCTCATGGCACTGAGTATTGCCTGCGGTCAATAGGCTATGCCTTCAACTGCGGTTTGCAACAGTCGCCAGACTACTTCAGTGCCTCTATTTATGTAGGGAATGACCCCGCAGACGACGGTTTGCTGCTCGTTTGTTCACTCAGCGTTCACTTGTTGATAGCTATGATGCGCAGTTAGACTGATTTAGTCGCAGTCTTCCTTCTCGCTTTTCTATTTTATTAGGCGTTAGCTATGGTTTCCAATGGAAGCGAATATATATATATCAGATTCTTATTGGAAAGTAGACAAAGGGTAGGTAGGGACAGTAGGTTAATTTTTATGAGCTTTTGAACTCGAACAGAGGTTCATTATCAGTGGCTGTCGGAGTTCCGCAACGCTTAAACATTTGAGCAGTCTTATCGTGGAGATGGGGGAAATTATGTCCGTGATTACACCTGGTTCTTGTCATATGGCTCACAGCGGTCTCTCATGGCTTAGTGGCGGCGATGTGAGCCCCGCCACCTGGGCGTAGCGTGTGATAACACTGGGGTAAGTCAATATGTCTATTGATGGAGTTAGTGTCTGACACCCAGGCCTCTAACAGTTCCTGCCGCATCTTGTTGCCAGCCTGCACCAGCAACCACGTCCTCGTGGAGTCTAACTCATGGGCTTATAGGTGATTACTTGAGACAGGGGACCGCATCTCCAAACTGTCAGTTTGTGCTTGATTAGTCGTGACCTGAGGCGTCGTGCTGTTTGGCTTGTGTAATATCAAGGACAATTATGTCAAGAAATTTTACAATCTCTGTTCGATTGCTTACCTGCATCGAGCCGGTGCTTTATCATCATAGTGACGTCCAGGCCTACCTCTGCTATGATGTGCTCTGTTGCCTCGGACCCGTTCTTTATGTATGGTACCGAGTGCCAGATTGTTTGCAGTTTGCCCGCCATGGGCACGTAACATGCAACGGCTGATTTAATTCTTCGGAGTGCCTTTCATTTGCCAGTTTGTCCCTGAGATGTCGTAGCTCTTGTTATGATAGTTGAGGATCCGGGTTGCGCTAGTCACCTTCTATACACTATAGTGTTGAGTTTACCATCAGATCTACCTGTGAGAAGCATGTCAAGTAAGGGTAATTTCTCGGCTTCCTCTTCACCCCTTGTGAATTGAATGTCTGGGAAGGTGCGTTAAGTAGGTCTTGAAAGCCTAAGAGCCTATCTCTTGGAATAATGACGAATATATCACCCAGGTATTGGGGCAAAAACAAAGGTTTGCGGTATTTGAAAGCAAACTTTTCCAGCTTTGTAGGACCAATTACGCAACTAGGCTGGATATTGAGGAACTCATGGGTGTCCCGGTCATTTTGTCGTATATTACATCATTGAGGGTGCAATAGGTCCGTTGGCAAACGTAAAAAGTAGCATTATTTGCTCAATTATAAGGGCCCCATCGCCCCGTCGCACTTTTCTTCGAGCCACTTAACTAGCAAATTACGCGCCACATCTGATGGAGTGAACGTGAATTGTAAGAGAACATCAAAATACACCATAATTTGGTGAGGTTGGAGGACTTTTGCCCGAATATCGGCGAGGAATTGGAAACCAAATTGGTTGAAATCATAGATGCCTCTCGGGAAAAGTTGAGTTTACGGGGCCATACATTTGGCTAGAGTGTATATGAAGCTGCCTTTCAGTGCAACGATTGGCCACAGTGGAACGTTGGGTTGTGTATTTTGGGTAGTCCATAGAACCTGACTAATGCTATGTCATTTGGCCTCATCTGGCACCATTCTTCGATCAAGATTACAGTATTGCGCCTGAGTCAGCTTAGGGGTCTGTTGAGCCTGCTTATCATTAATTTAGACTTGTAAGACTGTTTGGACGTTGAGGAGAGCTTGCACCTCCTCATTGTAATCAACGTGGTTATACATGACAGTTGCTTTTGCTCTCTCAGCCGGTGGCACTAGAATATCCTTGTCCATTTTTGATTTTGTCATTTCTTCTAGTTCTGTGGGTGACGTATTACTAGCATGCCTGTTCCTCGTCAGTAGAGGAGTAACCTTTTAGACGCGCAGTGTGTTTAGCCTCATCGGTTACGGTAGTTCGTACTAACATGGCCTCAAGGGTAGTAATAAAGTCAGCTATGCACTTTAAATTCTACTTTGCTTAGCGGCTTCGACTATAAGCTATACACCACATTTTTGTTGGAATTGACTTCGGGTTTCAATTTAATGAACTTTTGGTCTAACTCTGTGCGCTGACGTTCTTTGTTCACCTTTTCCAGCATTTATATTGCTTGGTGAGGACAATCAGCAACTGATTTACCAAGCACTCCATCCTTTTTTAAATGTAATTTCGGTATCTGCGCAAGCGCAGGTGATGGTCATGGAGCTCGCCGTTTGCTTGCGATATCGTTGTATTACGCTTCTATCTGATTCTATGTTAACTGGAGCTTTTAGGGAATGCGCTTTGATTTCGGTCCGTAACGAACGCATTGATGTAGAAAGTGTAGTTCATCGTTTGCTGCCTCTGGTGTGGAGAATGTCTCCCGGGTGTGAGCTGTGTGAAGCGCATCACAACTGAAATTCTTATGAATGGAAGCAAAGATGCGCCGCCCAGGTTCTTGTTGAATAGAAGACAAAAGTGCGTTCACTGGAGCGGTAGGTTTATTATTCTGAGCTTTTGAAATCTAGCAGGAATTCATCATCAGAGACTCTTGGAGTGCAACAACGTTTTAACATTTTTGCTGTCATCCTGTGGATTTGAAGGGAGGGGGTTTAAATCTGTGGTTATGGTTCTTTCGGATTATAGAAAGGAATATTTTTCTTCCACACTCTTTATCAAATTAAAAAGGCACATTTTGTGTTATCTACTTCCTACCACTCATCCTTTATCCAGGCTTGAGCTTCTAGTCATCACAAAATTTTCAAAGGTCTGTGCATGTAGGATTCTTGTGCACAAAAACATCCACATTTGTTCTCCAACTCAATAGTAAAGTTCCAAAATTTTATTTTAGTCGATAACGTATTTATGTCGTAAAGTTTTTTGCCTATACATACAGGCCGATTTTAAACATATGTTCTGATATGATTCCTAGCTGCGTGCTACAAATCTAAAGAAACAACTTCAAGTTGAGGAAAACTATCGCAAAACTCGCACCCTAAAGCAGAAGCAGGCTTTGTTGAACAAGGACCTTGAGGCTAAAGAGAAGGCTGAAGAGGCGAAGCGGAAACAGTTAAGTCTGGAAGCTCAGCGACAGCGACTGGAGAGCCTCCTCAGTGAAGTGAGCCGAAGGGCTAGCATTGCGGAGCAGGATCGGGAGGCAATTGATCGACGTCACTGTCGGCTGCGTTCGATGAGCGTAGATCTGAAGAAGGAATTGGATTCCACCCAACTGGCGCGCGATGAAGCTCTTATTTCCACACGCGAACTAGAACACAGGTTACAGGAGCGTGAGAGACAGCATGCAGAGTCAAAAGATGCTCTTGATAAGGCCAACAGGGAGAAGCAAAAGATGCGTCGGGAGAGGGATAGCGTACAGGAGGAGCTCACCCAGCTTCATAGAGTCAGGTAAGTCTGATAATCTCAAAGGTTTTATAAGTTTTACAAGCTACATGAGGGGTGATTCGTGAGGTTCGAGCTAAGGCTGAGATCTCCTATGTCAGATGAAAGCTTTGCAGGGAAGTATTGCGTTAATGCAGCCTTCGAAACCAGTTGTATCATGGCAGCTGCATTTTACAGAACATGCACGGTAGTCCTGTTTCAAACAAAATGCCTCGTCTTACAAGAAATGCAGTATATTATTGGTTGCACTGAAGGATGCCTGCGTCAAAACCATGCCATGAGGGAAATATACCAAGATTATGTCCTGAAAATAAATAGCTGACTCAGTTATAATACTTTCTGATTCTACTTAGATGACGAAAAACCTAAAATTCCAATGGACATTGTCACATACTCTTGGGTCTTGCTGTAGAAGATGCATTTCTGACAAGTTAGAATATTAAAACTCAAAATTTCACCAGCTATTTTCTTAAACATTATAGTTTCAGAATGCTTCAATAAGTCTGGCTTTATGATTAAGCTTTGGAGTAGGAATATTGGGTTACCCCAGACAGAGTTTTTGAGAAATAAATATTCTGTTTAATTGAAAATCAGGTTTCCATTTATGGTAATCGAATAAATTATTTTATCAATGCTGTCCGCCAAGCGTTATACTATTTGGAACAGAGTGGGCTTCCATAATTATTTTTCAAATTGCATCACCTATTCTGGCTATATATTATGCTGTATGGAGTAACTAAAGTAGCCAGTCGGTAGGTTGCTCTAGGCCTTAGGGTACTAATAGACTTGGCAACAGGCGTTAACTGAATAGTCCAAAATATTGTTTAAAATAAGGCCAACAATTTTAATACAGAATCGAATGAAATGACTTCATGTTGGGGATTTTATTGTACTATGCCTTCTTTAATGAGACTTTGGTATGCCTCCCGATAAAAGCGTTTGGTTCCCTTTAATTGTCTCTTTTTAATTTACTCAGAACACTGGCGAACCACATGTGTGGGTTTTTAGCAAGTAATTGTGCTGCCAATATGGTGCATTCTGTACCCCCTATACATACAAATGTCTGCCTGTGGGCAGTTTACTGAATATTATCCGGTTATCCCGCTGTGGCTGATAGTCAGCCACAGAGCAGAGTATCAATCAAAAAGTGCGCACGGAACGCTGGAGGATCCACTAATAGAACCAAGCTCCTCGCAGCCGTCTCATACAGTTGGCAGAATATCGGCGTAACATGTGTCTGAGCTTTCTGGGCTCTACAATATACTTCAGTGAATGTACTCACGCTTTAAGCGTCTCTAGCTTTTAATAGAATTCAATTTATCTTATCTTTTGCTTTATGTAATGGCGACGGGGAGTCTTTTACTTTTTGATTAGTTAAAGTACTTCATCAAACTGATTTTTTTGAGATGCAGTTAAAGTTGTTCATGCCTGCACTGTATACACATCAGCATTAAGGAATTTACCTTTCAAAGATTCTAGAAAAGCAGAGTTCTTTTATGGTACTAATTTAAGCATACATTTGAAGAATAAAACAGGCGCCTGTATAGAGAGAGTTATGCAGCGGTTGCTTCCTGAAGATTAAGGACTCATTTTTGTCTGTCCGACTATAACTGTTGTCTATCAGGCTAAAAAGATGCATAGTTGAAAAGGTTTTCCAGTGGCATTTGTTCATTGCTCGCTATTGGAAAGTTGCGAAAAGATAATCATATTTCACCAAAAAAGGTAAAGTATGAACAGGATTGTTCACTAAAAAGTATGCTTAAATTAATTCTTTTTTCCGGTGGCATATCAAAAATACTTGTGATTATGGATATAAAAAACATGTCAATTACCAATTAAAGGGCCAATATGGGACTGTTTCTTTTTCAGAAGTGAACTTATTCTTCAAAATATAAAACTTAATGAGGATCTCGCGGCGAAAAAGAGTGATCTCTCTGAAGTGCAGTCGGCTCTAAATGAGAAGCGCAAACGGGAAAAGATGTTAATGGTAAAGCTGGAAGACACAGAAAGGCACCTTAGAACCGAGGAAAAGAAGACAGAACGTCTTGAGATTTACACAAAATCTCTGGAGAAAACGGTCTGTTTATTCAAATATCACAGTTGAGTCAGTTATTCATAGGCTACGTGTACTTTAAATCTTATAGGATTTCGGAGTTAAGACTTTGTTTTTCTTTTGAAATTAGGCTCCTTTTAAACTATCACATCTTTTTTAAACGCGTTGTAGATCAAACTCTGTTTGTACTATCTATTTTTTGATCAATTTGATGATAGCTTGGCCGAACATGAGGCAGGCGTTGAAAACCTTGGACGTGAGCGGAATCCCCTATATGAGTCCATTTAGCCAGGTTTTCAGTGAACTCTCTAACACTTTTGGGTTTGTGGGAGAACAGCCGCTTGATTTATTTTGAAACAGGCATCACAAAGTTAAACATGAAAGCGTGCACTGTTGATTGTTACGTTGGACAGATTTTACTTGATGGATTAACAAACTCTGAATGCTAGTTTTCGTTGCAATGAAGAAATATTACTTTTAATTAAAATTTTTGAAAAATACAAGGGAACATGTGGCTACATATTACGAGAAGTATGTACAGGTATCAGCTTAAAAGGAATTTTTACCCGCTTATTTTTCTGTAGCATCATACTACAAACATTTAATTTTTCGCAAGTCAACACAGGGAAATAGTGTGAAAACATTAAAAGTACGCTTTTAAAAGACAAATCAATCAGAGTCATTGGTTAGAGCCATCACATTTCGGAAACAAAATGTACAGGCGAATTATTATGAGTCTGCACATTTCTTCGTTCGAAGGAAAATTTCAAGATAATTCTTGAATAAACCTATGACAGCTTTATTAATGACTTTCGAAAATTCCAATTTTTCTCAGCATTGGAATAACAAATGGCATCTAATGGGTTAAACACTTTTTCTGGAAGCACTCAAAACCCCATTTCTTTTTCAACGTAAAATCATATGGCGCTGCGTTGACACCCTGATTTTAACTAAAAGAGCAACTAAGAACCAATTGAAGAATTGCGAAAGTATATATCCTCATAACTGGATCATTCATTTTAGTAGACTGAACGGCATTCCAGTGGATTTGTTACAATAGGTTATTTGCCATAGCTAATACGTGCTACTCATTTTTGATTTTTCCCGTGGCTTGAATTGCTATAAGAGGACAAAAGAAAAGCTCATAAATAATTGCATTGGTAGCATGACATATACGCGTAATTGTGTATCTTTTGGGATACCATAACCTTTTCACCAAAAACTATTTTCTCTTACCCTCTTCCATAAACTTAAGTTACTTAATTTACGCTCTTTCCGTTACGTTTCCAGCTTCTGTATCCTGTACTTCATACATTATCTTGGCTGGAGATTATCGTTCTGCATAATCCTTTTGTTCTGTCAGAGAACTTTCCAAATTGCAACCACGTATTTATTTTGCTTGGTTATCTTCCACTCGATTTTTCTTTTTCGGCAGAATATAACTACTTTTTGCGAATGCCAGCTCAGATTCCATAGACCGAGTAAATATCTATGCATAATGCTCATACTACTCAATCTTAGCAGTGTCAGTATTTTTCCCAAATCACTTTCTAGAATTTTTGAGAAAAACGTCTGCGGTTAAAGGTAATATTCTTCTAAGTGTTTAGGATTTTTATGAGCCGACCTTTTTATCTGCCTGTTAAAAGCCATTTTAGAGACAAAGGTATCAAATGCTACATAAGAGGCGCACGAGTCCAAAAAGAATCAGGAAAACCTCCTGGCATGAAAGCTGAGAAAAGGCGGAGTTAAAAGCATAAACAGAGTATATAAAAAGTAAAATATCTCCGCCAAAGTCCATACGTTACCGATCAGGAGGAAATTTGGAATTCTTTGATCCTCAAAGACAAATGCTAATTATTTAAGGAAAGGTTTAAATTAAAACTCTTGACTTGTAAAATGTTTTTACCGTGTCCTTTTGACCTGAATGGAAGAATTTTCCTTAGCTTCATTAGCCATATATCCTCGCTAGATGGGTCTGGAAGGGCGAGAGGCCATCAGGACCGGATTTGAAGCATTTTCCTCCAATGTTTCTGGCTGAGCGACTTGTGCAAGCCCAAGTCCGCCTAAAGACATCTCCTCAGACTGTTTCATGTTGCATCGAAGCAATAAAAGCGGCAGTGAGAAAGTGCATCAGCATTGTCGTAGCGAGCATCCTCCACAGGCATAGAGAAGATCGCGACGAACAAACGGCGGCTCCTGAGAGAAAAGCTCGGTCAGAACAAAGAAAAATCCCATGCTGCTGCTCGGTAGCTTCAGCGCCCAAAAGCCGTAAAGGTAAGGATATACCTTGTTGGTGAGTCCTATCTCACAGTACGAAATCCTGCATCGGCTAGTAAGTATAGCTCTATGGGCAAATGCATGCGCTTGCTTCTGAGGATTCTTCCAGATGCTTTGGTGCGTTTGGCGGGTGCAAAGTGCTGACCTGTTTATTTGCTCGTCTTGTTTGGTTTGCTAAAAATCCAAAATCCCTTTGTTTCATAAAATCGATGACGCGCGAAAGCGGCTTCAGTAGTTGGGTCAGCCTTTCGTACCCAAAAGAGATGGCGAAGTCTTTTGATGAAGCTGACATTGAAGACAGTCTCCTGTTGTTTGTTTACGCAACTTCGAGAACTTGCGCGTTTCAGTATTTCCAATCTACCTAGCGCAGACTGTGATGATTATAGAGAAATTGACACAATGGTAAACGTATAACCCTAATATCTTGTAAAATCTAAAAGTTTTTGTGACATCTGTCAGAGGTTAGACTTGGTAACTCATCTTGCAACACAGGCAGAGATTTCGTGCTTTGTACGGCAAAAGGCAGTTTACACTCAGGTATTGTCCATCCTCACGCGAAACGTGAATCACGGCTGTGATTAGGCGCATTATAGAGCCGAACGATTTACTGCGATTGTGAAATGCTGGCACTGCATACAAGGGAATTGGAAAAGTGTTGGACTTGAAACAAAGGGTGCGGGAAAAGTCTGGTATCCTGTTCACTGTCATCCTCATACGTCCATTTTTCCCCTTTCAACCATTAGCCTAACTACGCTTTTATAGGACTGTAAAGGGAAGAATTTAGAAAATATTTTCATGTCAACATATTTGTTTTCTCCATTCACTCCTGAATAAACTGAAAAAGTGTTTATCTTCCGTAAAATGGAATCTCTGAAACTGTGGAGGTATTTAAAGTGAAAACAAAACAGTCACTCTTTGGTACATTACTGCGCGAAAAGTTAACCCTTGTTTATATGCACTTTTCAGAGATTTCAAAAACTACGAATGATACGAGATTGAGGGTGTAGCATTTTTCAGGTTTGATGTTAAACGCTAGAGTTGTTGAGGCCATGCTGTGTTCATAGAGATTTTGCGTAAAAATGCAGTAGGACTTTCAGCATTGGCTCCTCTTATGGATGTGCAGGTTTCTGCCTCCGAAGATTCCACAGTCCTCATGGGCAATGCTGCTTGTTGACTGAGTCATCACGTGCCGAGAAATTGCCCCATATGGTGGTAGTGGATGGCCCCACGTCGTGCGCTAGGAGGCGTGTGTAAAAACTCGAAACATGGTCACACATCTTACTTCTTCTGATGCTTAACGCTCATGTTTTTCAAAACAAAGCTGCATAGGATAATGCCGATCGGGACCGATCGTGAAACGGCCCTCTGCGTCTCGTCTTCTCAATAGCAGAACAAACTTCGTTCGTGTATTCATTTTCTCATCCAGTTGGTTTGGAAATGATGCTTAGTGGCGGACTTACATCCAATAGCATTGTAGAGACAAAATGGGAAAATTGACCATCAGGCTAGTTTTCGCTTGTGCTGCATAGGACATGATATCTAGGCTCCTTTCTGTGGTCAGCTGGACTTACTAGCCTGAATACCGTATGTATTAGCAATCCGAATCTGAGTATTGGATGGGTTGAAACGCATGTGGTCTATTCAGTACGAGTCATCAGATGGAGCGCTTAGCATTTTTTGGATGAAAAACTCCGTTTCCACTGCTACGCTCAATAATCATCAGGATCATATCAATGTTAGCATCACTCTTTCCACCAGTGTAACGGTCAGTTCCATCTGGTCCTTTTGCTAACACAGTCTGGATTTGCGTTATACATCGCACGGATACTGCCGTATCCGTGCCATCAACCTCTACATACGCCCTTCACATCCGCCTCGAGCTGCCCGCATAGGCCCAAGGGGCATTCGGCCATGGAATGGGCCCCTATTTGATCAGATGGCTTGTCCATTCAAGTCATTGAGTAACCATAATCCGTAGGACATCAAGCATCTTGCCCTACATGCCTACGCCCCATCTAAAGGGATTCCATATATAACTGCACGCATCACCATGCGGCCGCATCCTATACCAAGCATCCTGGGCATAGCAATAAGCATGTAATCCGCGTTGTTTTACCCGTTTGTCCATCAACGTCACATATCAGGCCATGCATATCTCAGCATTCATGGAAGACATATGTTCTTTGCTGGTATCCTTGTAAATTCGTGGATGCGGTCGTGTTAGCTTCGCATGTATGAGCTGTCTTAGCTCTGCCGGCTACGATCCTCGAAAAGTCTTCGCCATATGAGCGGTGAAGCTCGGACGGTCTACTTGTGCCGAGAAGAGGAAAGAGTGGATAGACCACCACCGCAAAGAATCCATCAAACGGTAAATCAGCGCTCCACCAAGATAATAAATACGATGTGCTCGAACCTATCACTATGCACTGACTTGTGGTTCAGAGAGGCAGATCACCTGACGAGATGGCGTTGGTTCTCTTTGTCAATACTGTGTGTATGGAGTGGCTTACAAGATTACTGGAGTCTGACTTATTGGCTCTTTCTGCATATTTTTTATGGTCATCTATCGATTTGGGATCCAAGTCGCTCCATAAAAGAACGGTGCATGCGGTCTGATCCAGGTCAGCAGTAGCATGCTAGGTTGGTTGTTTCACCCTTTTAGCTACTGCGCCCGAATCCACTTCCTGCCGTATTGCCATCGAGTATCGTGAGAAGCGCAGGATAGGGTGCAGGAGATGCAGCGAAAGTTTACCTTACCGTAAACTGATTCGTGTGCAATTCACCGGTGAGTTGCGCGGTGAACTTCGTTGGTTGTAACGGTCCAAGTTTCATAATTTACCATTTCGCTTCTGATAACTAAAATTTCTGTCGTATTCATAATAGTTTTAAGCAAGCACATCTGTGGCCGTCAGCCGCCAGCTATTGCCAGCACAGGCACTTTTAATATAACCTCCCTCAAGTGTTGATGGTCCGAGTTAATAGTTTCTGATTTGGGCATTCATTTCGCCTGTGCTCACCCACTCCGCGACACTTGTTAATCGTTCGCCTATCCTCTCTGTCTTAAGCTTGAACAAAAGAACATGGCTTCGTTAGAGCTGCAAGGAAAGTTTGAAAAATTAGAAGCAGCTCAGGAAAAATTAAAATTAGAACGCGAAACGCTGGAGGACGAAGTTGCCAAACTCAAAGCTCAAAAACGTGCTTTCACTCGTGATCTGGAAAGCCTTGCGGAAAAAAATGCCATTTTGGAGCGAGAAATGCACAGCTTGCGCCTCAAATTAAAACAGTAAGTCGATAACATAAATTTTGACACCCGTCATTTTGGCATACTTTTTGCTCCAATACAGAGAGACTTCTATAACTACTAACATTATCACAGTAGGCTTTATTCTTTACCTATAAATCCTAATTTAGTTGAAATGAAAATCTAGATTTCTCTGAAGATGTAAGTATAATCCCCAGTCACTAAATTTAAAAGAGCGATCCTGGTTTTTAGCAATCAACAAGAATTTGCCTGGTTGGAATTATCTGAGACCTCATGCTCGTTGACACCTACAGACGTGACCTCTCCCATTTAAAACCACTGATCCGGAAGTTGCTTCTTGATCTCTTTGACTGACAGAAAGAACAACACTTTTTACGGCCTCTTGTGTACTATTGACATATTTCTGCTTAAATTCTCCATTACAGTCCGCCATTCCTTGTCTAATTGCTTTCACATACTTTAAAGATGACCGCATATTTTAACTACTATATTTTTTAAATGGTTAATAACAGGATTTGTTGTTTCCTTCTGCTTCATTTGACCATTTGACACTGACTTTCAACATCTTATTAAGAATTATTCAAATTTTCAAAATAAAATCAATCATATACTTTAAAGTTTAGAGAAAGGAACTGACATAAGAGCCTAGTTATTCACAAAAATTAGAGCTAAATTTACTTATATCAGATTCGCCCTTTATTAGTCCAATCCTGACATTGTCATAATGAAAAGCTTTCAGGTTTTGGGGTGTTCAGACATAAGATGAGTTGAGGGTACCTTATAGTGGTTGATTTCAGGTGATTGCTCTGGCTCTCTTCTTTATGCCCAACTACCCTCCGCTTCAGTTTCTGAAGTGAGGTTTGCTCCAGATTAACAACTATGACACGTCAAAAACAATACAAGCATTACTATATTTGAGGTCAACCTAAGTTTAAGCTGCATTGTGCAGCCACAGCCTACATTTTATGGGAGCGTTATAGTAAATGATAGACATAGTTCATGCTGAGTTCTTTTTTGACCAGATGTACGGGTTTTAAAGCTTGACTGATGCTGATATTACCCCCACGATAAAGGTTGGACAAAGAAGGGGTGTGCTACTATTCCGTATCAATTTAAACTTTTAACACATTTTGATTGATGCAAGCGTACCAGATGTATTTGGGTCACGACTGCATTGATTTTCCATAAAGATGGATTCCGCAGTGTCCGCCTCACTTTCTCTTCCCTGTCCCATGCTCCAGGCGGCTGACCGATTCTCTCTGTGAATTGGCAACGGATTTCGCTTCAGTGACTGACAATGCGTGATGACCACAACACCCACGGTTTACGGTACCAGCTATGGGCTGACGTGGGCTCTGACCACCGTTCTGGTTCAACGCATGTGTAACGAAGTCTGTTTTATGGAGCACATAGAAGTTCATACATAGCCGAACAAACATACAGGAAATATCATTAATACATAGTAAAATCCAAAGGGGATCTAAGCCGGTGCCGTTAAGAACAGCAATTCAAACTGGAGTCTCATTTGAACATGAGGAGCCTTACCCGATGCTATAGGTAGGAATCAATAAATTCTATGGAGAGAATTTGATTCAATTAAGCATTAAGGAGGCCATACTAAGGTCAGAATAAATAACAATCACTGATAAATTTTCAGTAAGAAGGAAAATGTTAAGACTGTCCAATGATAAAAAATTCGCGAAATCGATTTAACTGAAAAACGTGTTTTGAAGAGTAGAAAACGAAGGTAGGTGCACAAAAATTAGTAATTTTATTAGCAGATAGTATTTTTAAATATCCTCATAAGAATGCGGTTATGGAAGGAACACCTACTTTTGAACATAGGAGCGAGGGTCATATTTTAATACATAAATTTTTCAAAAGCCAGGAAAAATGCTCTGGATAAAATCTAGGATGACTTTTCCCATTGGAAAAAGAAAATCTGTTAGTTTTTATGCATGCGATTTTGGTATGCTCTCAGATCCCAATAAGTGTGAGCTAAGAAGATGTTTTAGCTTTTTCTGGACACTTTCATATTCGAATAACGCAAAGGTAAAGAAACGCGCAGAATTTATTGATGTCATGCAATTTCGTTGCCTCGTTTTCAACTGCGTACGGCCATTGCCCAGTAAAAAGACGAAGTAAACTGTCCAATTAGATGTAGACCTAAAGGGCTGAAACGTTATTGATAGACAAACCAGTGAAATTGTGATCTGATATGTGGATGCACATGGTGAGGGGGAAAGGGGGAGTCAAAGAAGCAAGCCAGTTCAGATTACAGTGTGAACATGTCAAGTGTGATTAAAACTGTAACGTGCGGACAACAGTAAGCCATGTAGGGAGAGGAGTGGGTGGACGGCAGGGGCATGATTATCTATCATTCCCACGGCAATGCGAGGTTGATCAAATGATCAAGTTGCTTACAGAGTTCCGGTTTCCTTCTCCGTATTGCAGAGGCTTCTGCAAAGCGCAGGAGAAGTCCAGTCGTCAACCGAAGTACGACCTTAAATGCAGCCTGTGGGTCCACCAAATGGCCAGTGTCCACCATGTGCTTCGTAATTGAATTCTTGGGTACCTTATTTTCCGCCCGTAACAGCCACTTCGGTATATGTTCAACTGACCAATTTTCCAACTGCCTTTGCGTGCGCCCAATGTATTTGCATCTGCAACTTCATGCAAACTCATAAAAACAGTTTGATGTGGCGTGCATAGGCAAAATTTCCTTAGTTAGTCTAACTGGAATAACCGTTGATATCGCATGCTACGGCGAGTTCCTCATATCTAGGGTGGGACGAACGGGCGTGCCATCTTTGTGGATTTTGGTAAGCCGACGGAGCGGACGTGCTCTAGGTCATGTTTGCCTATCAGACCTTCCGTCTGAAGTCTTTTCAAATAATAATAGTAATAATAATAATAACCTTTTATCTCTAGGCGCCCAAAGCGCACTGTCCAAATAAAAGTACTACTGAGTAAAATGGCAAAACTAAAGACAATGTACACAGTAATGGTTTGTTTGCGTGGCCTGTAGTAGCATTCAGCAATCGTGATGCGTAAATTAGGCAAATTTTCTATTACTTCCGCCTAGGATTTGCCCGTCTAATAATATCCATAAATTCAAAATTGAAAGCTTTTAGAAAAATGGTGAGCCCAGAAAGAGATAGTGAAGAATACTATAAAATAAAGTTATGAAGACTGTTCTGATAAACCCCACTTTCAAAGAAGCTTCCATTAAAAAATAACTTAAAAAACGATACGAAATACGATGGACGTTTAATGCAGGGGGTAGGATGAAACTATAGTGACAGATCAGCAAGTGAGACCGGAGTGTCAGTATAATGTGCTTGGGGATGATAGGTTATGGCAGAGCTACGGTCAGACCGGCGATGGAGTTGAGGCCCTGCCATAAAATGAGTGGAAAGTGAATCCTGTCCCGAATTAGTGGTGAGCGAAACGTGGACGGTCTTTTGCGTGCACGTATGTATGGCCCAGTGTATGCGTCTGAAATATCGGTAAGAGAGGATATGATGTTTCCTGAAGGACATGATGTGCATACTGAAAAATGCAAAATTTTTCATGAGAGATCGTGACATGTAAAAACAGACACTGAACAAGTAACTGAGGGCGGACTAAGTAAGTCGGACCCAGTCTCCTGTGCCCCCAATGGTCCTTGCTTGGAGGCCTGGAGAAAGTTGTACGTGAAGGGAGAAAATGTACTGTTAATCGAGTTATTGTTAAGATAAAGGCGCAGTCTTCGTCCAAGAGCTAATAGAATTGTTTAAGGTATTATTTTGATTGGCAGTTTATAAGAAAGGAGTCAAAATGAACCAAATCAACGGCTTTGACAAACTGTTAAACGGTCCTTACATCATCTGCACAGCAAATTTGCGGAAATCTTTCCGAAGCTGGACCCGAGCTCTTGAGGATGTGCCCGCTTTCATTGACTTTCAAAGGTATTCGACCCTGCGCCACGAAAAAGACTATTTTACAACCTAGAAAGAATAGGAATCAGAGGTAACTTCCTTGTGGGTTGGCGTCAGCTTGTGTACGTCAACCAAGGCAAGTTACGTTCCGCTGTGGTTAAGAGTGGGGTTCAGTTCAGTGCACTACATATCAGGTTTATATGGGACTGATGGGCAAACACCTTTGAACTCCCTGCTGGTTGCAGGGTGGTTAAGAAAAAGCATCGATAAATAAGAAAAATTCAAAAAAGTGGTTTGAATGATTGCATGCGGAAAAAAGCAGCCACTGTCTAATCGAAAGGAATATATAAATGCCTACTTGCATATTATAATAAGCATACGCATATGTAATTGTAGGTAAGAAAGCAGCCAGTGAGTGAAAGTCTAGATGTCAGTCTGCATATGCGATCAATTTGATAAAAGAAATTGCGTAAAAATTGTACTGAACTATAGCAAGTAGTATTGTAACAATAATAATTCGTTTAAATTGGCACAAGGCTAAATAGATCGAGTGGTATCATAGTGAACATTGCTATACCGATCAAGTTTCTTCGTAAAACATCAACGGAAGCAGACATAAGAACATCGAGATGCAGAGCTCTCCAAGATTCAAACACATGGTTAGAGAAGAAGAAGAAGTTTTAGTAGTAGTAGTAGTAGTAGTAGTAGTAGTAGTAGTAGTAGTAGTAGTAGTAGTAGTAGTAGTAGTAGTAGTAGTAGTAGTAGTAGTAGTAGTAGTAGTAGTAGAAAGTAGTAGTAGAAGAAGAAGAAGGAGGAGGAGGGAGAGAGGAGAGAGGAGGAGAGAGGAGGAGGAGGAGGGAGGAGGAGAGGAGGAGAGGAGGAGGAGGAGAGGAGGAGGAGGAGGAGGAGGAGGAGGAGGAGGAGGAGGAGGAGGAGGAGGAGGTGTTGGAGGAGGAAATTTCGCGTGTGTAGCCTGGTCCCAGTCACATGTAGTTTGAATGGATTACCTCTGAAGTTTTGGTTATTTCTAACTAAAAGAAATCTCTGGGTACGAGACAGCAGTTCTGACCGTGCATGATACAGAATGTTTTTTATTATTAGGTCACCTCGCAGCTGCCTATAATTCAAGAGAAAGGGATCAAAATTAGAGAAACCTTGTTTAATAGGGTAATGAGTTCTATGAATCTTTTCCAGGATGCTGAGGTGTTTAGCAGTCCAGGGTCTCCAAGCTTAGAGTGCGAACTCCATCTGTGGCCGCACAAAGGTTTGAAACACTTAAGCGAAGTGGTATTCATGGGGTAGTGAGTGCCAGCGAAGTAAAGATGTAAAGGTGTTCACCATGGACACGCACAACTTATCAACCGACTTGGATGCCACAAGCCAAAATAAAGGTGCTCTGGGAACTGTTTTGATAAATGGCGTGTGAGAAGAATTTTCAGTGTTTGAGAGCACCAACGAGATGTTTGAATCACAACTACTTGGCTAATTGTTGGAGCGCAAGTTGGGTACATAAATAAAGGCAGAAACCATGACTATGATTCAACTTACCATTGATAACACAAGACAGGATGCACATACAGGCTTTTTTCCATGACAAAGAAATTTGTTTGGTAGTTTAGGGAGTCCCTGAAGCTATTGGTGAAACCCCAAAAAAAATAGGTTTAACCACGATTTTTTGACCTTCCAAAATTTACCGAATTATACTCAATAAACTGGTGATGATCGAAATCCTAAAGATTTCCTGACTATGGCTCTTCTTTTAAGATGAAAACCAGCTGTTCTGACCAAAACTCTGTCGAAATTCGTCTTCGGAAGCAAACAGCAGGTAGATCTAAGATTGTCTCGAAAGTTCTAGCTAAGAAACAACCATCGTGGATTGTTTATAAGTTGGACCACTCTACTACCGATTGGCTGACAATGAGAACTCCGATAGCAAATTAACAAGGACGTCAGAGCAAGGGAGAAATGAAGTTGATGATAATAAACAACAAAATCGTAAATCGAGGCGCTCATTTTTATGGGATCATCCGGTGAAATTGACGGTTACAGTACCGGTCAGTAGCCCAACCAAATCCCTGTATATTTGAACTCACACAGGTGACTGGGTGAATTATGCGAAATATCCAGCAATAATCGTCAGGCGCATGCACTAGCAGGCTGCTCTGGGGTCCTTCCTCTGGAGGCAGCCAATAACTTTGAGTGAAGTGAGCAACCAAATGATAAAAAAAACACTCCTATCTGAAATTACGACCAGCACATCTAATTGCAATTCTATCAATGAGAAGCAAATTCAAAATCAGAAATTGGACTGAATAAGCCACACAAAATTTCCAGCAACCTTGATCCACAAGTCACTCGAAAAAAATTCCAGGCAAAACTCCGCGTTCTTTAGACTAATGCACAAAGTCTGTTTGCGAAGGCAGATGAGCTCACAGCGTGGGTATCAGATTTACAGCTGGATGTAATTTCCAGTACAGAGACCTGATTATAATCTGATGTAATGGATGCTGATATTGAACTCGATGACTGTTAAATTTTTCACGGGAACCGGTTTTATAAAAAGGGAGGAGGATTAACAGTTTTCAAACTAGAGGTTAATTATCACATCAGTACGTACATTTGTTATTACACGTGAATGTGAGGCAATGTGGTTAAAACTAAATGCATTTGGTGTACCAAATCTGAATTTTCTGACTTTCTACTGACCACCCAATCAAATTCCAGAGGCTGATGAGGCAATGTTAAGGTTAATTAAAGAGGTGGCCCGTAAACAAGACGCACTGATAGACGGAGATTTCAACGAACCGATGATTGACTGAAGCAATAAACTAGTTAACAGTATACGCAATTTCTTTTATGCTAAACACTTGAAACTGACAAGTAATCTCTTTTTCGTACAGAATATCACCTTTCCCACCATAGTCAAAGAGGCTCAACAGGCAAATTTTCTGGAAATTGTCCTTTAAAAGGACCCGATAAATGATGGCGAACTTTGGTCCTTAGCACCATTCGGTAAGAGCGTTCCACTCATGTTGCTGTAGGAATACAGTTTGCGCAGCAATCAAATAGAAACGCCAGATTTTCAGATATATTTCTGGCGAGGAAATGCTACGCATTGAGGAGTAAACTTTCGATAGTAAACTGGTCGGAAGTCCTCATCGGGCATCCGGATGTCGACTGGAACACTGTCAAAGAAGTTGTGAGCGAAGATATGCATCGGTATTGTCCGACAAACAGAGCCGTAAAAACAAATCGTCCAATTCATTTAACGTGTGATATAAAGAGGGAGTTAAACATGAAGAAAAAACTATGGATGACGTTTGTCACAAAAAAAAACAAAAAACAAGAGCTATAGTTAAATATACGTAGACAGCGGAGGGAGTACGAAAAGCGAATTTTAGAACGAGCCGTGGATTAACCAAAAGTGCTTTTCAGCTACATCAATAGCAGGTTAAAGAACAAAGAGGCGGTGGCTGTGTTGAAAGAAGAAGACAACGAGGACATAACTGAAAACGGAGATAGGGCCTACCACTTCAGACCTTTTTGCATCTGTTTTCACCGCTTAATCGAATTTTAAAGAGATTGAATTCCCTATTGGAAGTAACGATGCAGTGAGTGAAAAATATTAATTTCATAGGAGAACATGTGACGAAAGATCTACTTGTGCTTAAAGAAGGTAAATCTTCGGGTTCTGGCCACTTGACAGCTAAAATTCAGAAGGAACTCGATTGCCAACTGTCAGGACTGCTCGCGCGTATTTTCCAGTCATCCTTCGGCCGAGGCAGTCTTCCCTCTGATTGGAAGGTGGCAAATATATACTCCAGCCACAAGGGTGGGTCCAGAAAAAATGCTAACAGCTATCGACTGGTGAGTCTTGCATGCATTTGTTGCAAGATTATGGAAAGAATTATTAAATGGGTTACTATGAAATTCATTGAAGAAAAAGATTTCCTCAGCAGTGTGCAACGTGGCTTCCGGCAAAACCACTCAAGCTTAATCAATATCCTCTATTTAAATGAGTAAAGGTCCCAGTCGTTAGATTAGGGCACAAGACTCCGATGTTGTCTTCAATGACACCAAACAGCCTTTGATAGTGTTCGATGTCATCGGTTACTATAAAAAGTTGAAGAATCTGGGATTAGAGGGAACATGCTATATTGGATAGAGGACCTTGAATTCGGCCGATCGCAGTCTGTGTGTATTGATAACGCAAAATCAATGCCAGTGCCAGTTTTAAGTGGGTTACCTCAGGGTTCTGTGCTCGGACCGTTTATTTTTTTAATATTTTTCAATGACTGTATGAATGAACTGGTCTGAAATGGAGTCATGTTTTTAGATAACACCAAGGTATGGTGAACAAGGAGATAAAAGAATACGTATCTGATACTAGCTCTGAGGATGGGTTCGAGTTGGAATCCGAAACGGCAGGTGAATAAAGCTCTTGTCCCGGTGATCGTATCTACTTCTTCTCAGATGAAAGAATTATGAACAAACCCTGCAAGAAGGACTTAACCACTTAGTTGAATGGTCCGATAAAGGGCTGCTGAGCTTAAGGTTGAGAAGTGTTTCGTGCTGCAGCTCAAATCAAAAAAGGAGAGGGCTAATGAAGATTTTCTTTAGTACTTCCTAAGTGAAAGGTTCTTATCAAATGAAGCTGAACAAAAAGACCAAAGAATCACTATTTCTTCATCCCTGAAACCGTCCTCTCATTGCCTCTGGGTGGCTAAAAGGGCAACAACGGTCCTGTTTGTCATTGTAAAAACTTCCATCAATATAGATAAGGAGCTTTTTGGGAAAGTGTACGGAGCGTTTATTCGTTCGCAACTGGAATCTGGAATCCAGGCAAGGCGCCATTGGCTGAAAAAAGACTACACTTTGCTGGAAAGAGTTCGAAGGAGGGCACTAAAAATCATGAAAGGCCTAATTACTTTGTCATACACATGCAGATTTGATGACTTAATGTATTTCAACTTGTGTATTGGAGATCTCATACATACCTACCGGATTATGGGGATTCGGAACTGTGCCCTGTACTTTGAAGTTTTCTTTGCACTGGCCAGAACAACAAAGTTGAGTTCAAACTCCCTCGAAATCGCCAGAGCCCTATGTCAACTGTATGCACGTAAATATTCGTTTTCATAGCGAGTTGTGGGTGTCTGGAAAGGACTTGCTGAGGAGATCATAATGGCAGACATGACGGAAGACTTCAAGCAAAACTAGATGTCAAGTTACTTGAAAGATAACATTCAATTGTCCAGGAAAGTGATGTAACACAAAACCAATGTTTAACCTATACGTAAACATAAAAATGATATTTATTATTTTACCATACAATTTATCCTTCAGAGGACCTGTGCTTTAATTACCCACTTCCGGAGAAGAACTTTTTTTCAAAGTTAACATGTTACGCCCTTCTTTATAGTAGAAAATATTTTGCGTTGAATATTCTACCATTTGTCAATAGTGTCTTCAAAGGAAATGCCTATTCCATTTAAATTATACAGAACTTATAAGGAAATTAGAGGCAGGTAAAACCCACTTTACAAGCTAGAGAACATATATCGAAAACTTGGCTACCTTCAAGCCATGCAGCGAGGGCTTAAGCGAGGTCCTGATCCATATTTCCAAGCCCTTCTGCGCGTCCAATTCTTGCAGCGGTATGCCATTCAGGCATTAATCCGTGGGTTTAAGAGCGCTGAGTTCGTTGAATGGTGAATAGTGCACTCGATCTCATTGGATGGAAAACGTCAGTTCTTCGATCACTGCGAAGGCTGAAATGTTCTATCTCAGCTGCAGTTCGGGTCATGCCTCGTAGCTAAATCAGGGTTCTGTATTAGGAGCCATTCTGTTTCTTATATACACGGACGATTGGGTCGAAGAGTTCGACTGTGAAGTAGCAAATTTTGCCATTCAAATTAAAAGCTAGAGAGTAAACCGGAACACTGGCAATGAAAATAGATTACAGGGATACTTGTTATGCAGTAAGTGAAAGTCATCATCAGTTGGAGCAAGATTGGGGATTTCACAAAGAATCTGAACTTGATCTTATCCGACATCCAATTCATAATGGAGAAAGAAAAAGACTGCCAGTTGCCGTTTCTTGAAGTGCTGGTATGCAGAAATGGTTATGGAGAACTCAAAACGACGGCTTTCAGGAAGGCGATGAATACTTATCGCATTCTGAGTTATCTTAGCAACACCCCGCCAACGCTCCGGATAATTCAAGATCGGTATTAACTTGAAAAATTTTAAAGGACAGTCATGAAATTGCCAAGAGTCACATCTCCTTGCCATATGCAACCCGCCCTACAAACCTTAATCCAATCAATTTAAGTTAAAGGCAAATGCGTGATGATCAAATACAGGAACTCTGAATGCTTAAGGGATTGGAGTTTTGCCCGATTTTGTGGACATTTCGAATTTTCTACCCCATAAGTCTTCGGGGTCATCAATTAAAACTGTGTGCTCAAAATTTCAGACTGAATGCACGCAATTGTTCCTTTTACTGTTGGAGTGGCTGAAGCGTGGAATGCGCTACCCACAGATGTTGGCATTTCACCCTCGCTAGAAAGCCTTAAATAAATAAATTGTATATTTAAGGCCCAGAGGGCTTCATCTTTACAAACGTAGTACCGCAGTATAAATAAATACAAAGGGGATAATTGCTGCACTATGTGAGCAGCCATATGAACCGCAGAAATGAGTAGTATGGTAGGCATATCAGATTCACAACGATTTGCCCTTTTTAAAACACTAGTCAACAATCTTTGGCATATACGGTGAACTGGAAAAGAAACAGTAAAAAAACTCCTTCGGTTAAATCAGAGGCGGAGTTCGGCAAGCTACCAATTAACAAAAAATATGAGAAAAACACTGCTTCTCTGAAAATTAATAGCTAGAGTTGATAAGATTGGTATATTGCAATGGAATAGTATTGTGATGTTGCTGACAACGTACGAGGGTTTGGAACGCTTCATGTTGGGTGAGAGATAATATAACAGTCAGAACCACTGTTAACAACTACCATAGAGGTGAGCGACGAGGAACTCATCGTAGACAACATGGTCAAAACGAAGAGGGAAAAATTGAGATCACGGGATCATCACCGAGATGCGACCTTGCTGCTTGCATAGTCCACCAACAAAGTGGCGAAATTTCAGAACCCGCCACGATCAACAACATATCCCGGAGACCATCGTCAGCGTTGCAAAATCGGAGGAAAGTATCAAGGTTGTCAGGAGTTGGCGATGATAGTTTAAAAAGGGGGGACGAAAAAGGGAATGTAAAGATTGACTCTGCAGAGGATGATGGAAATATAATTAGAGACCAATATAATATCAAGGAAGCTGCCACAATACCAGGAGGGCCCTTTTCAAAATCCAAAAGTTGCGAGTTTGGGAAGGAAACAGACAATAAGAACTTTATATCTTTCGAAGTTTAAATTTTTGCGTAATTTGGTTTTAAAAATAGCTTATGTAGACGACAACCTTATTTACAGTGGAAGTTTATTCCATATGAAAGCATATTTGGAGGCAAAAACTGAGATCGGTTAGTTGTGGAGCTAAGTGGTTGTGAAATTATTATTGAGGAATTACGAGTGGCATAAGGTCGATCTACCGGAGTGAGAGCGTTAATTCGTAGGAGATTTGGGTTAGATTTAACGCGAAACAGGAAGCAGAGACCGGCTTCGAGTCTTGTAACCCTGAGAAATTTTATGTATGCTAACTGACATCAATCCGTATAAGAAATAATAGATCCAGGAAGAGAAAATATTCTTCGAGTAAAAACCTTAGGGTAAGGATCCTTGACATGTGTATGCTCCATTTTAAACTGGAGTGAGGTGGGATTTAACTTATCCCTTGAAAATCACGCCCATTGTCACATTTTATGGTGTCATGTGAGCTAATGCAACCCACACGGTTTCCCTGTACAGCGAACTCATTTTGACATTGCAAATAGGGTACTCAAATGCTCATGTCCATTTCCATCATAAACTGAACTAAACAGAACCGAACTGGCTGCTCCGGAAAATGCCAAGGAACAAAGTCTAGGAGGAGTCGAGAAAAGGATGAGAAATTAAAATACCAGATAAGTAGGTCATTCTAAACAAGCACACGATTTCTAGTCAGATTTAACTAGATCGAAATTCGGGCGGTAAAGGCGAAATATACGTTGACAATCGTTAAAAATTCCCAGGCGTTTGTGTGTTCGTCGTGCTAGACTCTAATAAGTCCATACTGGCCGGCATAGCGTATTTTTTACTCTTCTCCGAAATATTCCTTAGCAGTTTGATTTTACTTTTGAATGGATGAGAAATGCTCCCCTCGACTCTTAATCAGAAGTCTCTTTCCCAAAGTATCACTAAAATCAGGGAAGATATTGAGTATGTGACAAAATTTTATCTGATATTGAAGTTTTGCGGCTGCGGAAATAGGGGACATGGAGTCTTCGCTTGACAAAATGCTTGCTGACTTCAATCCTAACGATAGATTAGCTGAAAGAAAGGTGCGATCTCTGGAGAGTCAAATTGAAGTGAAAGTGCGTTCTACTGAAATTCTGAGCCTTATCTAACTGTTTATTCTTAGATGTCACTTTTGGACACTCTGAGGAGACGTGAAAACGCTCTTACTTGCAGTTTAAGCTCCCTTTCTCAATTACCAACTTCTGAACTCTCGGGTATGTTTCCTCCTGTGTATAAACGGGACCACCTTACCATCCACAGTTTTCGATGAACCGGTTCGCTTTACTTAAATCATGCCGATCTTTTCAAATAGTTGTGTTGGTTAGTTTTTTCTATCAGCGTACCCCGGTCCTTTTTTGCCACTCAAGCCTTGTCGAATAGCATCATGACAGTAGCTTCTCATTCGATGTGTTTAATATATTAAGTGCGCGCTATACTGCCTCTCAGAGCATATTCGTCCCTCTTTTTGGATTTTTTATCAACCCATATGGTTAACTGTTGTAAACCTGCGGTATTTTGCCTTGCACTCTTGGATAAAGATAACAATTTATTTTGAGCGGAAGGTGGCTGAACGCTATGAGAAGTGATAAAGGAAGTAGACAGCTTTCATTACTTATGCAGCTCCAACTATAGTTAATGAACTGCTGTCTAAGAAAGCTGAATGGTAAAAGACAACAAACATACATCATTTTCTACACAGGTTAATAAAGAGAAATGCCCGAAATGTATCGAACCCATTAGCAGACTTTGTAGGTCAGAACGTTTATCCCTGATAATCTTTATTCAACCGCATTTGCTTTACAGTTATGTTCTAATGAACCGCCTTGATAAAACCAATGATGTCTATTTCATCAGTGGTTTTATCAACCACCAAGAAATTTATTTTTATGTCTTTTATTTATCATGTGTCATAAACCGTATTCCCCTTCAATATGTATTGGCTGAAGTGAAAATTGACTGTAATGGAAATGTAGTATTTAGGTGAAAAACCTTACGACGGCATAAAATGCCCCTGAGCGAGGTTTTACTACTTGACTGGAAATTTAACACTTGCAAAACACATTGGCTTGAGGTGTAGTGGCACGATGGGAAGCTCTTGTTAATGCCGTACATGCACGCTTTTTTACCAACCTACCGTCGTTGAGGAACTCATATTTTCGCATTTTAGTTTTATTATATGTTCCAAGCCGTTTACGAGTGGTTGGCTTTAAATACTCCTTTAATGATTTTTACTGATATTACCTACGAACGATAACCCAACGAACTGAAATCTACGAGCTGTGGTGCTAATAGCATCGGGTGCTTTTTTATTATATGGTTAGGTGTTTATCTCGAGCGGAACGTTATAATACCCTTTCAGGCACTCTTCATGCAGCGGTAGGAAGTGAGAAGGGTATTTATTTTTGTATCATTTTGTCCACGGAGCGATACTTTTTTAACATCTTAATCATCCCCGCACAGTACTCTTACTATCGCGCCCATACCTTTTTCATAGCCGCTTGATTTAATGAACTTCTTTAGTATCAGTAGCAAAACCATATCAGTGTTTACACTTACTTGGGGTATGTGTCTGATAATGCCAATTCCCTCTTACTTCCTCATATATTGTCCGTCTTCTCTTCGTGCTTTGTTGCAAGCTCGGAAATTTTTGTTAACCATCTTCCCTCAGGTGTCCACCATCTTGACTTTAGAGTGCCCGAACTTCGTTTTATATTCATTTTTGTGGTTTAAATTATTTTTATTTGCATTTACCTTAAATATCGTTTCCAAATACCATGCGTTTCACGGTTTTTGTCTTGCACTTACACCACACACTTTAAAAATTGATTTTTCATTCCGTTAAATGACGTTCAATTTTTGTTCTTCAGTGAATGCTTCCGTCCGAAATCGAGATGCTAAGCCTTCCTCGCCCAAAGAGGCTTCTTCAAAAGTATTGAAAAAGTCCTCCTCTTCAGCATCCGTAAAGTTAATAACAAGGGCGCCAAAATCTGATGGAGGTCCAGATGATGCAGACCTGGAGTTCTACCAGCGTCGTGCACGTCTCCATAAGAGGGGTGAACTGCGAAAAGAGTTAGAAGCTTTGAAGTCAAATAAGGTAATTATTTTTTTATGATTTTAAGGTACTGGCTACTTTTACCAAGACAGTGCTGTTATTCATACCCCTATCAAGATCTAATTTTACTATTCTTTATTTTGGTTGGCATTTGTGCTTTCATCTTAGTTAGTTATTGGTTGCAAACCTCTTTTAAAGCGATATGTTACTTCTTATTTAACCCCTTAGTCTCTGGATCAGGATTCTTTAATGCCTACTTATTTGCCCTTACATTTAGCAAGCTCCTCCTTTCCCTTGTTGGGGAGTATATAAATCTTTCCTTGCGAAGATTTCATGTTGGTTTTTATCGGACGTCTTTTGGTAGCCCTTACATCCTAGCTTTTACGTTATGTCATCCCATGACTTATTCAGTAGACTATAAAGCCTTTGTTGTTCATAGCTACAGTAGACCAGTTTTCCCATGCAAAATGAAAGATACCGTTTTCGTGAATGTCCAGTTAATTTTAAGCACAGCGGTGTTGCAAATTGTTATTGTTCCCGATTACGCCAAAATCGCCTAAACTACCGTAACTGCTAGCATTTTACATTGGAAGGACAAGCACACATGCTCGCTTTGCCGGCCAGATTGCGAGTATGTTTGATCACTCTCGGGCCGCAGTTTGATAGGTCCGTGCTGTCATGCTAGTTGTACCAGCCTTGAATTAACTTTCAAATGTCTAGCAAACCCCACATAGTGCACATTTCTATTTGCCCCGTGTGTTCTAAGTAGTTATTAGATTTCTTATTGCCTTAAATCCGTCTTTTTCATTGTTTCTTTTAGTTACATGGGAAATTTTTTTCTTTAGGTCTCTTGGGCTCGTTATTTAGCTCTGCTCAATGTGATATTTTGTTGTTTTCATAACTCCAGCCAGTCGAGAAAACCCCTGATGACGCAGAACTTGAAGGCGGATTACGTATCCCCGGCGAAATATGGGCCCGCCTCTATGATTACCAACGAACTGGGGTTCGGTGGCTATGGCAACTTCACCGGCATGGCACTGGCGGTATCCTTGGTGATGAGATGGGTCTCGGAAAGACTATTCAGGTAATTATTTTCGTTAAAAATGGTACGCACCATGACCCTCCAGTCTTTACACGCAGATCTCTGGAGCTTAATTATAGTCGGATTAAATTCCCTAGAAAATTGTCCATTTTTAAGGTGACCGTCTTATGCAAAATATAAGTAAGTGGAAGCTATAAGGCGGATAAACATGGAATATTCTTTCGTCTTTATTCATTCATGGATGCAAGCTAGCTTTCATTCATCGTCTTTCATCCAGCCTGCGCTGAATTTTTTATTTCTTTGTTTATCTTTTTCATTTTTGGGGCTTTTGTAAAGACAGCTATTTTTTAATGGCTTTAGTTGCAAAGTTCTTTCGTTTATAGCTGATTTATGTATAATGTCAAATAATTAAATTAAAAAGTTCGTACCTCGCATGTAATTTCCGCATGTGTTTCAAGTTTCAGGGTTTTCTTATTCTTATTCTGCATACGAAATACGCCAATTGTTTAAAAACGTTACTGTATTGTAAGAATTTTCACAAGCTATTATGGAAGCATTATATCCCTTTCTTGGAGGCCTCTATGCAATTTCGAAGTGCACATTATGGTTCAAAAATTATAATTTGTAGAATTACGGTCCGAAATCTCAAGCGTTGGGTGTCATGTAAGCGTAAACACCGTCAAAATAGCTAGTTGTATTGCGCCATTTCAATAAAGGAAAAAAGGCTTATTGAAAACAACGAATAAATATACTCGAGCAACGCGTAAATATGCTGCGCTTATTGCTCTTTTGATAAGGTTGGCTTCTCATTTCGTCCTCTGCAATTTTAATCTTGATGCGTTGCTTTCCTTCCTCATACACTACTCCCCTAGATCATCGCCTTCCTGGCGGGCCTTCGGCATTCGCGCTTGCCTACCACTGATAGCACCTTTCAAATAGCTCTCTCCCAGTCACGTACCAGCATTCGATCAGCTTATGAAGAAGGGTAAAGCTACACTTTGGTTCGTTCTTCGAACTGGATTATTTTTCTGCAAGCGTGGTTGTCTAAAATATTACGTTTGTAGGCAGACCTATCCCTCTTTAGAATTCAGCTTTTTCATCTTCCTGCATCATAACTCTTAGCTCAGAATATCTATATTTGCTGACGTCAAGATTTTTCTCCCCAAACGAATGTCTTCCCCAATGTAGATGCTTTTTACCGAATTTCTTTTCTGATAAAATTTTCTCACGTAAGTTACTTTAGTAACGATAAATTTCAGTAAATACCAATTTTGACCTAAGAAGCATCTTTAGTGTGACAACCTTTATTAGTACGACTCCAGAGGTCACATATTTTGATCGTAGATTCCTGGGTTTGTGATCCAAGTTCCTAGTGTTTAACCACACTGTAAGCACGATGTATTTGTTGATAACTATTAAGTCACCTTACCTTGCAGACTCGTCAACTTGGGTCCCGTGCTTATCGTCTGCCCGGCAACTGTCTTATCCCAATGGCTATCCGAGTTTCGCACTTGGATTCCAACCGCCCGTGTCGTGATTCTCCACTCGAGTGGTTCAGGCTACAGTAACCCCGTACGTGCCTTTCTTTCTGGTTTGTTATCCACATAAAATTAGTACCATAATGGTGGTATGACTTTGCAAATCCTTGATATTTTTCCCTACTTCCTTGTGTTTACTTGTTCAAACTTTTTGCATGCTATCAGAACAATGTAAAACACCGAAGTCCTTCAGACTATTGAATCTTTTTTCCTGAATCATCGAAGATTTCAATCCTGTTAGTGGTATTTATTTCCTGTATTCGATGCCAAGACCTGATGGCCTGCAACGAACAAGGCTTTATTAAACATGGGCACTTGAATGTCCCTGTTTCGCCCTTAATCTTGCTAGTTATTTTACCAGCCGCGGCCTATAATTTTTGCGGAAGTGGTACACACCGGTTCGCTGGCAGTTGCAGGTTTTCTTGATAAATTTCTCGTCAACTCTGACCGCCAGAATTCTTACAGCCGGTTGATAATCATCTCTCCGGGTGATACAGGATACACCATGTTGGCAGCAGAAGCACTAGATTTTTACTTTCCTCGGAAATTAATCGCCAACTTTGACTAAGTCAGCCCTTTGGAAAATGCGGGTTGTACTCGTGAATTTTCGAACTGGTCACACCAACCCGTCGTTAGACGAAACATGTAGTACCGAAAGACTGGAATGGCCATTTCTGGCTTATTAGCCGTCATCAGCCAGTCATACCCAGGTGTGTATCACCTGAGATTTCACCCGCAACGTTTGGTCACTGAGTGTAACACTACCTTGAGCCACGGGCCCGTTGTTTTGTCCGTTACGATTGAGAATATGAATTGTGATAGTGTAGTATTCACCGATCTGGTTAAGGAACATGTATGTTACGTTGTGCCTTGCAGCTTGCTTTCGAGCCCTCGCAGGCAGTGTTACACTCAATGACCAAAGGTCGCCGGTTCGAATCTCAGGTGATCCACATCTGAGATTTGATACGACTGGCTGATGGCGGCTATCAAGCCAGAAATGGCCATTCCGGTCTGCCTTGTCTTTGTCAGTTCCACCATATAAACTTTCAGTCTTCGTCTATAAATAATATCTTCCTTGTGAGTTTCCTCCGTGAGACGTTTGACAAAGTATACTGAGCTATGAAGTTGTTTATCAGAACGCATTACTTGCACAACAGCTTGCCTTTCCGATTTTCCATAAAGGCTTTGTTTTCGGTTTATAGTATAAACTAAAAACTTATTTTTATTTATTTTTCATTAAGCTATTGTGTGCCCGTAGGTACTTAAATTCGTGGACTGCAAATAAGCATTAGTTCATGATGATCTAAGACGGCTAGCCAGTAGGTTGTGGTAACGTGAGTTTTTTCCGTAGATTTTCCTTGGCTCAACTACCATTTGGACTCGAGTATCGTTCCTTAGGAGAGTTGATAGATAATCTCTCGCCTAGCATCCATCATCAGCCCGCCATACAATAACCTCGTGTTTTTTACATGTCCAGTTCTATAGCTTTTCCATACCTGACTCTGAATGTTAGCATCGCGCGCGGTTTTTGCGTTCACTGCAATAGCTGACTGGTTTTTTTGCATTTTCAGGCTTCAGAACGCTCTTAAGTTTCTTTGCGTGTGAGGACTTAAACTGCTTCTAGTTGTCCCTATCAACTTTTTTTTGGAATATTGTTCACTGCAGTGTGTTTTTCAATAGTATCTGTCACGTGTGCATATCCTCTTCCACTTTTTCGTTCTTCCTAGCGTCGTTTGATCTCCAGCCTCTTTTCGACGTCGGGTTTTGTGCTGACGACCTACGGAACCCTCATGCTTCATCGAGATCTCCTGTTACCATTAGCATGGCAGTACCTCATTCTGGATGAAGGACACAAAATCAAGAATCCCGAGGCCGAAATAACCATGACTGTCAAGCGAGTATGTTCTGCAGAAGTGTCGGATCTCCTTTATACTAAGCATTGTTATATTTGGCAATGCCGAAATGTTGGGGGTTTGTGTCCAAATCTTATCCGTAGGCACAGTCTTTTTTGGCTTCTTTTTTGCTTTTGTTAAACCACGTTCTGTGGGTGGATTTTTCGAGCTATCTTTAACTGCTGCCGATTTCGAAGCCCTTGGATTTATCGAAGATGTTTACCTGCTTTCGGTGGTTTACCTTGCAAAGATGATCTTAACCAATTACTCTTGAGGCCATTGGTACTTTGCGTCTGAACTGTGCGCTGTTTCCGTGTTATTATTAATTACTCGGATTCTGACGAAGAATTTTTGCGGCTTGCGGCTGTCTGTGCAGCTCTCAGTCACTGAGCCTACTAGCTCCTAGGGTTTCTTGATTCTGTCTCAGATTGGGAAGAGTTAGCGGAAAGTGTGGTAGATGCTTCGCAAGTCTACTATCACTATAAATTACTCCCCGCGCAAGTCGCCGTCCCTGCGCCTGCCAGGCTGCGGAATTAACCTGTCAACCGGCGTGCCCACTTTGCATTTTATTTTTGTATTCCTTTTGCAAACCTCACTTCATCTGGGGGAGTGTTGCTTGGCTGCAAATCTTACCTGGTTCGAAAATTCCAACACAGTTACTCTTTCCTACTACTTTTTTTTTGTCTACACAGACAACTTGTTGCATAGTCTGTCAAAAGGACTGATCACGCCGATTTATTTTGCCTATGCACGTCGCATATTGCTTTTTCTCATCGATATTCCGTTACTATACTGCGGAAACACGCTCTTCGCGCAGCTCCTTTGCTGATTCCTTCATATTTGTAGTACGAGAATACTTCCCATCTGTGACCGCCCTGGTCTAGCATCTTGTACCCCAAACTTACTTAAGTGTGTTACCTCGTCTTTCATTTTTCTTTTTTAGTTTTTAACACCACACAAACTGATAGTCTCTGGTACACCCATGCAAAATAACTTGAAGGAATTGTGGTCCATTTTCGACTTTGTCAATGTTGGCAAGCTGGGCAGTCTTCCGGATTTCCTACAGAACTTTGCTGTACCGATAACCCAAGGTGGCTACGCTACTTCCTCTCCTGTTCAGGTATCTCTGCCCCCTTTATCAGATGCTGATGTCTTCTAGGTAACCACTGTACTATAGTTTCTCGCTCTTTTTACATTACGTAAGAACGGGAAAATTCGACGCGGAATGTTTTGAAAAGCATTCTGTGCATGTTAAGACAAGGTATTCCCAAGATCAATTTCCTTTCCTGGATAAATACGTAAAGAGTACAAAAAACTGGCCGTTTGAACGATGTGTGGCCGTCTGAACTGTCGTCTGGAGGCTGACTGATACATGACTCCGCTCCATTTTCATTTGTGATCATGTGGACTTCGATCTGCAGCGCAACTATCTGTTTCCCAGCCAATATATTCGATAATAGCTGTAATAGTTCTAGCTCGGTAGGAATAACCGTGCTTATTGATTTTTGTTGTCGGTATTTTAGCTTACGTTTTTGACTTAATCGTGGTCTGATGCTCGCCAGTGCATATATGAAACGGTCTCAAAGTCAGAAGGGAACTTAAAAATTTTGGCTGTTCTGTCTGAAGTGGTGCACAATATACTCTCGAAGTAATAATATTTGTCGTCATTAATGTAGTCCTTTGAGGCCTTTATACACAAATATATCAGTCCAATTAATGAAATAGGAACTGGCTTATTTCAATTTTCGCACCGTACTTTATACTTGCTTTATGAAATCGTTAGTCAGTCCTTGCTTCATTTTCCGCATCGACATTGTCAGAAAAAATATGGCTTAGTGTTCAGTTCCTTTCAGTGCTTATGTATTTAAACTCCCTATTTGTCACTTACAAATCTGAAGAATTAGCAACTATGTAAGGAAATTATGACACCAAGTAGATGCATAAACACATTTGTTTTTTTCGGTTAAATAGTCGCATAATCCGCCTGTTGCTGCAGCATGTGCCTGTGAAGGCGATGACTGAATGAAAGGCAGACTGAGATATTACAATCGCCCAGAGCAGGTTATTCCATGGTTCCACTGCCTGGTTGGAGAAGATCTACCTTCTCACATCCAACCGTCCTTGAGGCGCACGTAATTTGCGGGAATGTTAGGGTGGCGAGTTGAGAAAAGTCACCATACAGGAGGGCACAGCCAAAACCTCGCATGGTACAAAAAGTCTGTATTAAGTCCCGCGCAATCGTTTTAACTTATTCCGTTTACTTCCTGAATCACAAAGCAATCATACAAGCTCCCCAAAAAATGGAATGATTATCTATCCCTACTATCTATTCCTACTAGACTCTGTTCTCCAACTGTATGTATTTTGTAATGAAAGCTTCAACGGCCAAAGAACAGTTCCTTGCTTTTACTGTTTCCGTTTGCGTATCTAGGTCGAAACCGCTTATCGATGCGCCTGTACTCTTAGGAATCTACTCGCACCCTTCCTCCTACGTCGTCTGAAATCTGAAGTCCGTCTAGAATTGCCAAAAAAGTCTGAGCAGGTACGTTAGCCATTCCCTTTCGGCTTCTTCCTCTGTCTATTATATATTTATTCTGGTCATTTTGTGACCCTATTTTGGTTGTGACCATCGCCGAACGTTAAGGTTAAACTTTTACTTCCCTCTTGCCTCGCTCCCCCAAATCACAGGTCCTCTTCTGTCGCCTGACTTACTATCAGCGCAGTGTATACGAGGAGTATCTCGGCTCGAGAGCCTGTAAGGAAATTCTCAATGGCAGGGGTCTCGTATTCAAAGGACTTATCCTGCTGAAGGCCCTGTGTAATCACCCTGACCTCGTCACTGGTGGTCCTCGACACTTCGGCATGCGACATGCCGAAGATCAGGATGATTTATTGTCCGGAAAACTGAGTCTCGACACGCATGAATGTCGTGCCGAAATGGCCTGGGAGCAGTTTGGTTGCCCCAGACGCTCGGGAAAACTCATGGTCACTCTCGATCTTCTTCGTTTGTGGCACCAACAGGGACACAAGGCACTCGTGTTTACGCAAAGCCGCAGGGTGAATACTTTTTTGTTTATGTCATTTATCTTTTCTCCTCAGTGAATCACTCCGACTGGTCAAAACAAAGCTTTTCATTTATACTCTAGCCTCCATTTATGCACTGCCCAGCAATTTGCTCTTGCTTACCATTTGAACAGTTCAGCGACTTTCGCGAATATCGTTGATATCTGTGGGCATTCCTCTTAGAAAATTCGGCTTCTGTTCGTTTTCTTCTCCGCTCCTCGATACTCTGTCTGTATAAAAACTGCCCCTCATCAGCGGACACCCTTAGTGTCGTCTTTTGTTTAACTGGCTACGTCTTCTGAGTTCTTCTTGGATCGATTATTAGTAAACATCGTTTTTGATGTGCGTTTTGAGGTATCTCAAGTCGCAGTGGTGGTTGACTTTCCACAATCCCATCATAGTAGAAAGTCGCAGCACCTGTTTCACCTGTGCGTGGTATATAGTTTAATTCTCATAGAGGCTGATAACTCATTCTCTTTCTCGCTGTCTCTGTTTTTTACTGCTTATAAAATGTGGTTCACTTGTCAATTCGCTCACCTTTTCTGCGGATACTGTGTAATTATCCTAAAAGACAGTATGTTCTGACGACGGTTAAATTCTTTGCCGTTACAGATGTTGCGTATTCTCGAGAAGCACTTGTCCACTGCGGGTTACGCCTACCTCAAAATGGATGGCACCACTCCAGTGGCTCAGAGACAGAAACTTGTTGAGCTCTTTAATTCCAGACCTGTTGCCACGTCCTCTAGCACTGAGGAGAACAGTACTGTCGCCGGAACTCCTACTCCCGGTTACTTTGTCTTCCTCTTGACCACCCGCGTGGGAGGTCTGGGTGTGAATCTGGTTGGTGCCAATCGGGTGCTCATCTACGATCCGGACTGGAATCCCTCCACCGATGCACAGGCTCGAGAACGTGCCTGGCGTATCGGTCAGTCACGTGACGTAATCATCTATCGTCTTCTTACCAGCGGTACGCTTGAAGAGAAGATTTATCAGAGGTACGTTATTCACCAAATCCAGACGTATCGCATTGTGTTGCCGTGCCTGGAGCTATGAATCAAGAAGCAGTGGTTGGTGTTTCGTGAATGTTGACACTTACGGTATGCACCAAAACTCCTGCTTCAATCAGAAATGCTTCGGTACTAAAACCATGCTCAAGTATGTTTTTCATCTGAAAGCGTACTTACAGAGGCAGATTCATATTTCAGGAATTTGGGTGCCGACTGTACTTGAAGGTGTCGTAGAAGTTCTAAGAGACATAGATTTGGCTAGAACATTTATTTCTTTTCGGGATGGGAGAAATTCCAAAAGCACTTTATTATGCTTTTTTCTGGGGATATAAAATCGCACTTTCGAGACATTAGCTACCTCTAGTTAGCATTTTTGCGTAATTCTCTCTCCAAAATTTGTAATCTTACTTCAGATCATAACGAATCACTTTTGGAAAAAAAATCGGAAATGTTAACACGTATCTGAGCCGTCTGAAAAATTCACTGCTGTCTTACTTCTTCGTCGAACTTTCCGTCAGTGTATAAATCTTTACCTGTTTAGAAGTAGGATCAATGGACACTTATGCCGATTATTGTCCTCCGATTAGGGATGCTGCTCGAAAACAATTTTGCCTTCCCAACGTTTATGCACAAACCAACAGATTTAGCGATTTCACTCACTTTCGGCACCAAGGTCCGTAGACCATCAAAGTGAAGGTTAGGCAGTCGGCGTCTGGGTGCACTATACCACCTGCAAAATTCCCGTAGGACCCATCCGAGAATTCAGTCAGTGGCTCGGTTTAACAAGAGGGACAACAGAATGCCACTTTTTGCGAAATCAACAGGGAATATCTAACGATTAGAAGAGTTTGTTGTGAACCAGAGCTCATAGAGTGGCGGAGCGGTAATAGGCCTTGATCAAGGCCATAGTTTTCCGGCATACCGTCTAGTTCTATTTTCTCTCACAGGAATCGAAAGCTGTGGCGAAGCCAACAAAGGAGACGCTGTTGGATGTCCGTAGTCGTGTTGAACTTCAAGAATAAATCGCAGTATATCATGTCGACTCATCCGACTCCAACCCCGGCCTGGTTTGGTCTCGTCCTCGAGTCACACGCATACACACTGAAAACACCTGGAAATGACAAAGATTAAGTTTTTTGCAGCAGTCTCGATTGAACCTATGTCGCAATAGTTCTCGCACTGTATCCTCTCTTTCCCCTTGAAGACAGGCCGAAGGATTCCCGAGTCCCAATCAGTAGGAACGTACTCGTCTCCTCATGCAAATGTCGATTCAAGACTTGTAGATTTCGGTAGAAATACTGTCCTCGCCGGGCACCTTGTTGTTGTGCAGCCTCCGTATTGCATCGGTGATCTCTACCAAGGATGGGGGATCGCATCTAACTACCTAAACTATAGAGGGATAAACCTCTGCTACAGAGGGACACAACGGTGTGATAGATTGGTTATCTATGTGAGAAAGGTGCCAAGTGTTCCCGCCCGCTATCCACCTGCGCCGGGTTGTCAGTACTAAAGCCTTTATTCACGTCGTGAATGCGTTCACTTAGTACAGAGCACCCACCACTAACTTGGGAGATAATTTTCTAGATATTTTGAGTGTCATCGAAATTTAAGGCATGCTCCACGTAGGTTGCTTTTTATTAAATAGTCTTTGCGGTCACCTCTAGCTGACTTGAAAATGATTGTCTAAAGTTGGCGGCAAGAATGCTTTTTGCGACACCCTAGCACAAGCCGTCTGGAGAGACGCCTGTAAGGTTCTTTCGAAGATCCCATCGCTGCAGCACCTCTGGATTACTCTATGAATTTCCTCAGCTGTTCCTTAATCTGTTACTGCCCTCTTCTTCGAATGTGTTCGTGAAACGAGACCAGATTTTTATGACACCTGTCTCGGCTGTTTTGGTTTGTCGTTTTTTCGATATCATAGCCTCTTGCATATGGCTATTTGACAGACGATCTTTCAGTCGAGTGTGAACGATAATAGTCCGATCGATGAGGGTTTTTTATTTTGGTTACTCGCGTCGCTTTGCTATCGTGCACCCGATTGCGCAACCGTTAAGCAATTAGAATGTAGTTAATTTGTCTTGTTGTGCTACCATCGCTTGAATAACAGGTTAACAGATGTTTGTGTTGATACCGGAAGCATCTATTGGTATCAGTCAGTCGGTTCTGACCGGCAAAGTTCAACATTTCTTCACCGCTAGGACATTGGGAGCCAAATTCTACGAGACCCATGAGGTGACTTGGAAGCGTCACCGTATCCTGCCCGTCCATTTCCTTTCCTGAAAATAATCGATAATTCACTAGGAGGAATCCTTAGCTAGTTTTTCCGGCTGCGTTTATGTTTCTTTATTCGCGCTTGTCGGCAGTTGATGCTGATACATAGACAGAAAACTACAGAAATGCTCGTAAATTGACCCAGCTACAGGTTCCCACTCAAAAAGTGCCCTTGTCGCTTGTTGCCAGAGGACGAATGCCTCTCCATTTTGGCTAGTAGGTAAAAATGATCAACCTAGACAGAACTGGAAGCGCGACCTTCAACGGGGGACATACTTTTTCGGAGGGTTTCAATTTGGAACCTAATCTTCATTGATTTTGGGACATTCATTCTCAACATTAACTTTACATTTGCGTTGGTCGACGGTAAAATGCTGTTCATGTTATAGCAGTATATTTGCTGATCACCTGCCTCCTTTTTTATGTCATTGTTCTTTGTATGTGCGATTGAACTTAATTGTAGGTTGACAATTCCTGATCTACAATGCCAACAAAGCCAAGGGAAACTGGAATGGCCATTTCTGGGTAACTAGCCAGAAATTATGCAGTCATACTCAACCGCTAGCCAACGGTGAGCGCTCATCAACGAAGGTCAGTATTCATATTCTAAACCGGCCAGACAATGAGACCGTGGCTCGATGATTAGAGCGTTGGACTTCTGATCGGCAGGTCGCGGGTTTGAGCCTCGGGTGTGGCACCATCTGGGGTTGGGTATGACTAGCGGATGATGGCTAATGAACCGGAAATGGTCATTCCAGTCTTGTCTTCGTCGGCATTGTTCGTCTGTCTTTACTACTACTAAACGCTGTGCTGCTCCTGGCGTGGCTCAAGAATGAGCACTAAGGCAGATCAGCGTTGGACTTCTGATAAACCGGTCGCGGGTTCGAGCCTCGGCTGGGGCACTACCTGGAATTGGGTATGATTGGCTAATGAGCCAGAAGTGGTCATTCTCGTCTCCCTTATCTTTGTCAGTATTGTTCAATTGTCATTCCTACTACTAGCCGCTGTGCGGCTGGTGGCGGGACTTGAGATTGGACCACATGGCTGAACGGGACGAGTGAGTTTTGTTAGCGATCGGTGAGCTTTCATCAATGAAGTTCCAGATCTGCCCATTATTCTAATTGTCTAACTCCTTGCTCTCGTTTCTTCGATTTGTTGCCCTTTGTTTCCTTTTTAGACAAATATTCAAACAGTTTTTGACCAACCGAGTACTTAATAATCCAAAACAACAACGATTCTTCAAAACGAATGACCTACAGGAACTGTTTTCATTGGCGGACGATGCACGTACCCGTAAGGCCGGCACCTGTGGCTCCGAATCGGTGGAATTCTTCAAAAGTTGTGGCGCCGGTCGCTCGGTTTCAAGTCCTTTGCGCTTTGAGTCGAACGCTTCCACTGAGAAATCCAAAAATAGGTTTGATCGGCTATTTTCCGACAAGAACAAACCGCCACCTACTCTCTCCGACTGTGATGAGGATTCGCATGGAGCAGTGGAAGTAATTGATTCGAAATTTAACGCGGCGGACTTGCGGCACAAATCTGAGACCCCCGAGGAACGAGAAGCAAGGCTCCGAGCACTCGCCCGACGCCTAAGTCGTAAAGTTGTGGCGAGTGCTGAATCCTCTCCCGGTGCATCCTCCTTACCCAGAGAACGTAAAAGAAAACATGGAACCCGCGTTGATGGACACCGAATCCGGTTGGTCGAGCGGCGTACTGAGTATGATGAGGGCAATGATTTGTCTTTGAAGCGTAGTAGACTCGGAGTCTCCCAAGCGAGGTGATCATGATTTGGACCCGTTTGTTCTCTCTGTTCTCTGCCGGCGAACTGATGACGAAGACGCAACCACCTCCTCTTCGGTCAATGAGCAGCTAGAGGCCATTCGTCGGAAGCGCGCGCAGGTCGATGAACACACCAAACTTGAGGCTGTCCGTGTTGCTGAGACCGCTCTCAGAAGCATTCACCGTTCTAGCCAATCGTCTGCTCCCTTGGCATCCCAGCCTACGTTGCCTTCGGTCCCGAAGAGCCTTATCGGCCTGCAAAATCAGGTGGTCCCTCTTATCCATAAACGTCACCGGCCTCCGACCATCACTAGTACAGTGGAGTCGTCTCTGCGTCTTCAAGGCGTCACCGCAGTTGATCAGGAGCAGCTAATGAACGAGTTCTTGCTGTCAGCGAAGGTCGCGGACCCTGCCCTATCTCGGATTGAGGCCGATCGATTGACTGTCAGCGTTCTGAGGTGGCTCAAAACAAGAGTTTTGGAGGTGGGGACACTGCGTAACAGTGTGAACCCAGCCGATAATTCCCACCCTCCATCCAAAGGTAGATTCGGCGTGCTGAAAAACCGCTTTCTGTGGTCCGCTCACGAAGAAACCAGCCCTTTCTATGTAAGTGTTTAAACTATCGTCTTCTTGATTCTTTATATGTGGTCTGTCTTGTAAAACAGGGAAGAATCGGTCGGTTTCTGATACTCGCAGTCGAAGTAGATCACACAGCACCTTCGACCCTGTGAATCTAGATGAATCAGAAAATCAGGATTAAGTTGGATGCCCTTAAGCTTTACGCTAACCATCACACAGCTTAGACAGCGTGATTTGTGAATCAATGATAACGGATTAATCTCCGAAACATTTGCCGTAACAGATGCTGCGAAATTAGCCAACCTTCTTCATCTTCTTCCTTGCAGTGCTGGTGGGCCACTTAAGGTTCGCATTAACCATCAAATTGACTATAAGCTGTTCCATATCCTTCCTGAGCATGTCATCATAAAATCTTTAAAACTAAAATGATAATTGCGAATTGATAGCTATAGTTAATGTGGGTATGCAGAAAAACCTTAACCTTGGCGCTGTTGTCTGCCACAACATCAAAACGGAGAAAATGGTTGTCATGCGTCAGTTGATAACCTTCCTGGTGGGTGCGGTAGATGCTTCCAAAGTCTACTATCACTATAAACTAATTTACACTCAAATTACCATCCCTGCGCCCACGTTGCCCTGAGCCACACGATTGACAGTGTTGTCCGTGACGGTCGAACTTAGTATGCGAGGGATGTTTTCATTGGTGGTGGCGATGTTGGTGAGAGGTTATTTGGTGTTGTCGGCACTGCGGTAGATCCGGATTTTTACAGGCCCTGAATTCCACTTTACAATTTGAACGTGTTGGCAGGGGTTGAATGTTTGCATTCGAGTTCTGTATGCCTCGTTTGGCCTTACCTCCAGTATTCCGTCGAGGTTGAAAACGATTGCTCACGGTTTTATAGCAGTGCACTAAGCCTGTCGATCCTATGTGCTTTTTGACCGCATACTCTTGGCCAGATTCGCCCACGTAAGCTTGGTAAGCTTGCTATTCACGTCCTACCCCTAACCGATTTTGTATCTCATTTTTCTCATACTTTTCAATCCGCCCTCAGTCCTTTGCAATCTGACTGACTCTTATTACTTCTCATTAACATTTAATTGTGTGTGATCTTCGTCTTCTAGGATATTAACATGAGGTGATTTCTAACTATTTGCTGTCTGAGTGTCTTTCAGTTAACTTGTTCAGTTAATCCGTATTTCCTATCAGGTAAATATCATACCTTGTATAATAAGTTGCTTTCTGTCTGTGGCTGTGAAGGTCCGTATGTGGGTAGACAATCTCCAAGGTTCGTCATACAGATGCAAGCACTTTAATTATCAAATTATTCTGGTGTCGAACCGGCGTTGTATTTCATTTTCACTCGTGATCTTGAGCAAGCCCTGTTTAACTACTGTCTATTCCGCGTATTCAGACTGTGGCTGCCGCTGTTATCCAATTTTACCTCACTCTCTCTTCCTCCACAGACCTCGCATCTGTTGTCTTTCGGCGTAAGAACCAACGTGGACAAAACTTCGGCATGTACTAGTACTTCCTTCGACCTAAACTCGGGCCTCTTCACTGGGCACAGTCGACTAAGCTCCCGTCTACTGCTCAATTTAATTCGTCAACGCCGCACCCACTGTCTTGACGCCCTCGGCGTCGTCTCCACAACTTACACGGCTTCATTGGTGACCGGAGACAGCGGTCAGGGGGATGCAGCTTCTCGTGAAAGTGAACTTCGTAAAGTTGCGGTCGACTTACTATTGCTCTTTGTGGAACCTGGTAATAGGATTGCAACTGCTGTTCCAGACACATTGAGCGTGAGTACTGCAGAGCTTGCTGTCCGCTTCAAGCACATTCTCTCTCCCGAATCAGTTATCGGATCCAGCAGCAGCAGTCTCCTTTCTGCACGTCACTTCCGTAGTCTTCTTCGCGCAGTGGCCGCCTGTTCGAGTGTCGTTCGGAGTGGTACCGCTGGCCAACTTTCTTCAAGGGAATCCGACTTGTGGGTGCTGAAGCCGCAGTTTGTCATGGTCGCTCGGCGATTGGCTTTGATCCCTAAGTGACGCTGACTCCCATTCGCATTCTTAAAACGAACGTTTTTTATGTTTTGCACAATGACACCGAATCTGACTTGTTTAAAATGTAAAGTTATTATCAACAAAATCAGCAGAGCTTTTAGTGATCATTTTGGTTGATTTTCTGTTACCAGTCATACCCCAACGCTGAGATTTTAATCAAGGTAGAAACCTTCACCCAGCTTTGCCGTTTAGCCGTTATATTTATTTGCGTCGACTACTCACTGCTTACAAACATTGCTCGCTCTCACGTGATTTTTACAAACACCTTACATTTACCTATATGCTTATGCATCAAACACTTCGACCTCTTTGCCAGTATTTACTAAACACTATAACTGTAAGTAAGCCCAGTTGGCCGTAATAAATGACTAAATTAAGGAAGGGGCTGTATGTCTTTGAAGGATCTTCATTACTATCCCCTGATTTCTGTCCAAATCTTATAAAAGTGGAGTTTGGGACTACAATGCTCGGGAGGAGAGAACCTGTCTGTTAGCCTGTCCCCCGGTTACCAAATGAGTCCACAAGTGACGGATATCGTGGTGGCCTAAATAAGCAGGTTGTCGTGATTCACGTATAGGCATTAGTTGACTGTGCGATGTGACTATCCTCGGGTTTATTTGGTCATTGGTTTGACAAATAGGTTGCCTATAAAATGGTCACAGACTATCACTCGGTCAGGCTTCCCTCACAATCGATACCCAACGGTTTGGGGCCGCAGGCATGGGCGAAGCGGGACCGTGCACCTCACCTCGCAAATCTCTAAATCTTCACAACTTATGCTAAGGCCTTTGGATCCGTCCAAACTAGCGCTTGTATCACCCGCACAATAAAAGCTACGTGGGAGATAGTGCAGCTTGCTTGGTTATTGCACTGTTCAGTCTGATATAATTTCTAAAAGAGAACTTTGTATACTTTCTGAGATCAGCTTGTGGTCGTTCTTAGTCCTGATATTTATAAAAACTTGTAGTCGGTGGAAGTGCCTTTAAACATCAATGAATATCAGTTTTATTTATTTTGTTTATATGCAGTCATGTAACCGGGGAAATATACAGTGGGATATCGGTTTCCAAAAACTGATTTTAACGCAGTCTCAACTGAAAAAATTATCAAATATCGTGAAAATGGCTTTTTAAAAGATGGAGCCTCTGGACGCAACTTCAAGCTGAAATTTTTGAAACCACCGTCGCTGATTGCATATTCGTGTTTCCAGGTCCCGCGAATCTTGCATCTGGCTGATGCCTAAGGAGTTTTTGGCCAAATACGGGTTTGAAACTAACTTATTAAACGTGTGACACGCTGGAGATCTGTGTCTGTTGTCATGTTGGATCGGAAAAGATGTCCCCACTATCTTATACTCTCTCTGCGAAGGTGACAAAACACCCTGATCCCGTTTTTCGCTTCTCTCCTCACTCTTCAAGTTGACTTGCTCTGTTGAATGCCCATTTTCAATTTGATTTGAAAGTTCAGCTCTAATTATGCTAGCACGCTTTGCAAGTGGATCGTATACATCTCTTCCAGAAGCTAGTTTTGGTTTCCTGTCCTTCTCGCTGATGTCAGTTGCTACTCGTAGCCGGGTTACGCTTTTTGGCTTCCAGTCTCTTAACATGACAGAGTTTGTTACGTTGGTTTCGTTCTCTCTGACCATGTTTTTGAATGTTATTATTTGTGACACCGGAAAGTCACTGGCAACTCGCATAGAAGGTACGCTATAAGGTTGATATATTTGTCTATCTGACCGTCTAGCGATTTTTCCGTCTGTTTCCGTTTTTTTAAATTCGTTCTCCGACGCTTTGGGTTTTATTCCTTCCCTAAGCGAATTGACTAATTCCTTTATTTTTGCCTTTTCGGAATTCGAGAGTTCTGTATTTTTGAGTAAGTGGTCTATTGTTATTCTAATTCGCTCGCTCACATCGTCGCTCTCGTTAAATCCTCGCATTGAGTCCCCTTCTGAACAAATATCTTCACCTTTGCACTGTGAGGGGGCTCTGTTGAGGTCCGTTCCCTCCCCGGTTTGTTCTAAGACAAAATATGGGCATACATCGTCCATAGAAGAACCAAATTTAAAGTCCTCAATGATATTAGGTTCTTCGGCCGAACTACTCCAAGTCCACTCAGGCTGTTTCTTACTTTCATTCATCTCAAACAAAAAATGAACCCTCCCAGGCATTACAGTGTTCGGAGGTGTTATCATTTTTTCATGGTCGTATTTGGCAACGCTAATTGGTCTTCCTTGCTCCACGGTCCACATTTTGTCCTTATTTGGGTCTAATTGTTTAATGCAATTTACCGTGCTTATTCTTGACCCGTCATCAGCTAACTCCTGCGTTGTATATTCAACATCTGACGTATGTCCACCCTCTTCAATAGGTCGAGAAATTTCTCTGCAGGCGTTTTTATAGTCACTCCACACATCATCTGACGCTGACTGATAACCCGTCGAATCTTCTTTTTTCCGGTTATCGAAAAGATCGCAATTACCATTAATTTCCATGTACAGGCTCTTTTCGGGAACAATCACTTTTTCAGATGACGAAACTTCCTCGGGCGGATTTGTTTCGAGATCATTTGAAGCAGTCGTTCCTGAACTGAACCGTCGGCGCTCTTCCATCGCCAACCTGCGATATAAAGCATCACATGGGTGCTCCCATGAGGAGTCACCGGTCGCAAAGTTGAAATAGTAGAGATTTCCCTGCTGGTCAGCACAAGCCTTCCAGTTCTCTGGAAGCGATGCGGTTAGGCATTCGTGAACTAGTTTCGCGAGATAGGGCTCTTTATCCAAGTCAATTCCAAGCATTTTTGCACAGGCTTCTAACTCCTCGGCAGTTGGCATGAAGTTTTCGTCCGATGTTTCCTCGAGAATCATCTGTCCGGTATCTTCTATCATTTGCATATTTTTGCGGTTGGCGGCCTTTAGGTAAAAAAATAATTAACAAACTTAGTATTCATACTAAGTAGAACCACTGCTCTTGCATCTCATTGTTTTATTTTGGTGATGGTTACCCCATAAAACAGAAATTAATTTCAAGAATCACTTCGCGTTTCATGCTTGATTTACACCATATCCTTCTTGCTTTAGGTAGCTAATTTTCCAAAGTCACCACTGACTGAAATATTTGGTAATTGACCGTTAGAAGAAAGGTGGACTACAGACTGAAGCAAGTCACCTGCATCTGGCATTTATTGTTGAGCAAGATGATGTATGTGGTCTTCAATGCCATCAACTCTCTGGATTTACATAATTATACTTAGGGTGGAAATGAACACCGTTTTTTTCACATGTTCCTGCTTTTTTTCAGAACCTGGGCAGGCCCCGCTAGAGAGCCAGTAGGCCCTGATTGTCACATATAATGTCATTGTCCAAATTGTGGAGTACTATATGTTGAGTTTGGCTACGTGGCAGTGATATTTCTCCGTTTGTGATTTTCGTGTGGTGACACAGCGTTGATTCTTAAAAATTGACTTCGGTATATTTTGATTGTTGGAATATTACTTTTCTGTTAACTTATCCTCTCCTTTTTATTAATATTACATGAAGATGTGACAAAAAATAAACCGTTAAAAAAATTGGGATATTAGCATACATTTAAAGGCAAAAATAGGAAAATTTTCAAAACCTTTGAATTTAAATCGTCATCATCCTATCGAAAGATATTTTTAATTTTTGTCAGCGCTACCTATTTTTTGGACAACATGCGTTAGGAGATAGGTGATTTCTACATTATATAATTCTATTTCGCACTGATTCCACCCTCACACGAAGGCAAACACCACGATTAGCACTGCCAGTTTCTGTGCTGTGCTTCAGTTCTGCGCAGTACACGTTGGCCATGCTCTGAGGCTGTCCAATAACCATATTGGATAATAGTGGGGGAAAATTGGATTGTTTCATCCTTCAGCAAATTAACATGACTCATTTGACTTATGTTAGTCTCTTTCCTGTGCCACCCAATCGTGGTGATGCGAGCGAATGTTTGAATATTTATGCATCAAAGTAGATCGGTGTGCGAGTATTTCTCGATCAAATTTTATCAAACTATAAATAGAATCTGTTGATTTTGCTTTGTTATTCCCCTTTTCACAGAAAATAGTTTTGAATCCTTTAACTTGCTCCAACAAGTGTTTGTTGATCTTTTGGAACGAAAAGCAACTACGAAGGGTCGTTTTTTCAGTTGTTCCTCTAACAGTTTCATGTGATTTAGTTATAATCCCTTCTACACAACTGTGTCTTATACAGTGCCCAAGCCTTGCCTTTCACATCTTAGTATCACCTAGTGTTAACTTTGAAGAGGATTTCGGGCATACCTTTATTTCAGCCCAATCTTTTCAAGCCATTACAGTAGTTGTTGGAATAAGGGTTTTTCGTGTCCGTTCGCACTTTATATAGATGTTTAAATCGAATAATTTTGATAGTAGTTGTTGAGTGAAATATACGTATTCGTAAGCTAATTTAAATCAGCACACCTTTGGCAGGTCGTGCGGGTTTGACATAATACGCGAAATGATTCAGTTGATGCAAAATGGATGATAGACTGAAATTGAATTAACTTCCAGTATATTTATGTGTATGTACAGATTGAAATTAGCGAAAAAGTGAAGGGAGACTTGAATCACCAATTCTCCTTTATAAGCCGTCATCGGCCAGCCATACCCGACCCTAGTAGTTTCACACCTGAGGCTCGAACACGCGACCTGTTGATTAGGAATCCAATGCCCTAAACTCTGAGCCACGGCCGCGTTTTCCTGTCGGCTTTGATCGTGCATATATATTCTTGGCAGTAAACTGCTTCCTATTATTTGTTTTTCAGGGAAAAGGACACTTATTGAACTTTCAAATATTTGCTAATTTCACTCCCGACTATACGACAAGGCAGTGGTTAGGATTTCAACATGAGGACAAGTCAATTCCAGTCACCAAAGCAAATAACAAGAAGTAGGTTATAAATTCAGTTGTACAGCGCGATCTTCCCAAGGGAAGTGGATATATCTACACTATCTGTGCTTGAAAACCCACTCAATATTATCCTAAAATAAAAAGCCCAATGACGGGGTCAGGACTCCGTTCATCTCAATTTGGTCAGCCATTAGAAATTTTTCTACCTTAGCTATGCGTACGATGCGGTACGTTTCTCAAACTGCAATACCCAAATGCAAGACGTGCAGACCTATCGGGCGTTGCTTTTGAGATTTCATATAGTTGGCACCACGGTAACCGAGTGAGTGAATTAAAACAATGAACTTCCAAGTAGATCAAATTTCTATTCAGCAATCTATTCTGCTCGTGAGTTTTTCGGATTGTATAAACATAGCCACTAGATACCCATCCAAATTGTGTCATTGAGGAATCGCTAAGCGCTTCTTTGTTTCTTAACTCTTTAATTCGCATAAAACGATGCCCTCGTTTCGAAGATTTCAATCATAAACTAGACTGCAAGTGCAACTTTTCAGTGATTACTTGTGACATAAAACTGAGTTTAAAGGCTCTTCACTCTGTCAATTACCTACCCATGTACCCTTCCGAAACGGCATCCTTATGGGTACCTAATCAAAACAGTTTATTACTGTTAACTGTGTCTTACCAGCGCATTGTGGTCGCATCTTTCAGTATGAAGGTTTTCCATTGTCAGCTCTTCACGTCTTCAGAAAAAAACAATTATTGCTGAGGTCTCTATTTTTTCTTCAGTTCCACGATGCATGCATGTGAGTTTATACCAACATGTGTGTATTGGACTTTCCGTAAACACTGCTTAATGCACATACTTTCCAACCTTTCATTGTGTAGTCGTCACCCTTCATAGGCAATGTTTCCAGGAAATTTAACGAGTTTAACGCAAGAGAAAATCACAAATGATATTTTTTCTGTTGAGTTCGCATTATCTTTAAGTCTCCTTAGTGCCTTTTCCTTACGTGCAAAATGGTGGCAAAGTGTGTGGATTATTAGCTCATACTTTACGGATCCAGGTGCACATCTGACCACCATATTTTCTCTGTTGACTATTAGCGAAATGACTTCTTTTTCAATAAAACCTTTTCGATGACTAGCCTCTTCTTTGACCGAGCAGAGTCATTATTTTTCAGCTGAAATCAGGCATAAACCATCCAGAATTTCCATTTTATGGATTAATCACCGTTATACTTACCCAGGCATATTAGCTTTCAAGGTGCTGAATATGCACTTAGTCGACTGTTGAAATTCCTGACTTCACCTCTGCGACTACCCTTAAAAGTGCTTGCCTCTTGAGGATCAGATAGTTTGACTTTGAGTCACATCTATATTTTAGAAACTACATCAGACATTTTTCCGTTATTCGTTTCCTTGGTTCTCTAGATTTTCGAACTAAAATTTTGATCATCATTATACACTAAGCTTAATGTGGCCTGAATACATCTGTTACGCAATCTTCTGTCTATTTCGAGAGTTCTGGTGTACAAACCTACTGGTTCATAACCATACCCTTGATGCTGATCACACCTAAACTCGATTTGCACTGGTTATTTGTATAAGAAACGGCCTCCAGTCATATATTTTTTTCCAATCGGTGTTCTCATGTCCGTCTTGCCTAGGCTGCACATTCTGGAAAAAACTTCTGATAAGCGTTGATGTTTAAAAGTAGGAACTTTTCACCTTTCTGAAGGAAAACTTAAAGTAAATTTGACTGGTCCGGCTCATCTTGGAATTCTCTTATTTGACCAATGCAGAAGGTCTTATGAACAGAGATGCTATAGTTCCCCATTTAAAGTTGTGTTGAGATATTGTTTGAAATAGTTTAGCATATTTTAAGGGTTACAGGCAGGGCCCTTTAAAACAATATTAATATTGCCTATTGCACTCATTGCCAATAGTTGTGTCGATAAAATCCACATTGATCTACTCATGATCTCCAGTTGGAGCTGTAGTTGGCAGATGGAGTTTTCTCCATCCAAGAGAAGTTTCATGTGTTTTGGCCCTGCCAAGCTTCCTGGAACCCGTAGTATTTCAAAAAAGTACACTTTTAGAACGATCAACCATAAGAGACTTAGGGCTTAGTTACACGAATAAGCTAGCATTATCGCCTCATGCAGATCAAATTTCTGCAAAGGCTGCGCAGATATGTGGTTTTATATCACATAATTTCTACCTTCTGGAAATAAAGTTAAACCTGTACCGCATGTTTGTTCTTCCTTTCCTCGAATACTGCTGTCCCATGTTTGGGCTGATGAACGCCTCTGACCGCAGTAAGATTGAAAAAGTTCAGAGGGTTTTTACTCGAGGACTATTTCTCTTCCTGGATCCAGTATCTCTTATACATATAGATGCCAGTTAGCAAACATTACATCTCTCAGGGTTACAAGACTCGAAGCCGATCTCTGCTTCCTGTTTCGCGTTAACTCTAGCCCAAATCTCCCACCAATTAAATCTCTCACTCCGGTAGATCGACCCTATGCAATTCGTATTTTCTCCATGATCATTTCACCATTCCTTAGCTTCAGAACTAATCGTTCTCAGTTTTTGGCCTCCAAATATGCTTTCATATGGAATAATCTTCCAATGCAAATTATGTTTTCGTCTACATTAGCTATTTTCAGAACAAAATAACGCAAATATTTAACTTCGCAGGATGTAAAGTCATTATTGTCTGTTTCCTTCCCAAACTCGCAACCTTTGGATTTTGAAAAGGGTCCTCCTGGTATTTGAAGCAGCTCCCTGGATATTATATTGGTCTCTTAGTATATTTCCATCATTCTCTGCAGAGTCAATCTATGCATTCACATTTTCATCCCCCTTCTTAAACTAGCATCGCCAACTCTTGCTAACCTTGATACTTTCCTCCAATTTTGCAACCCCTACGATGGTCTCCAGGTTCAGTTGATGATCAAGGCGAGTTCTGGTGGTTTCGCCTCTTTGATTGGTGGACTATGCAGTCAGCAAGGTTGCATCTCGATGATCTCATGAGCTCTTCTGTCCGCTCTTCCTTTCGACCATGTTGTCCACGATGAGTTCCTCCTCTCTTACCTCCACTGGTGGTTACAAACAGTAGCTCTTCAATTCAGATACTATCCCATTGCATCTAGCTATTGATTTTTTAGTGAAGCGGTTTTTTTCTCCTTGTTTTTGAATAATAATAATAATAGTTGAATTTAATGCCGGTTTACAGGCATTGTCAGATGAAATATTCAGTGGGTTAAGGCTGGCAGTGAAAACCAAACTCGTGAATATATATCATTATAAGTATTTTTCCTATCTTTATGTTATTTAGGAGGATGATAGCAGTTCAGATCATGGAAGGGCTAACACAATTGCAGTCTGAATGCAGTCTTTCTGTCTTTGCTAGGAACCGGGATTCTGTCCCAGGCAAAAGAGCATCCGTGTACGGTTGCTCACTGTCTGTCGAAGAAGTCAACGGGTGCAGGCTGCAGAGACGGTACCGTATCCCTCAAGGTAACACCTGGGATTGGGTTCAGATGCCGCGCACCCCGTCTAACAGGAAAACAGATTCTACCGTGTCGGCGCCCAGAATTCTCGGAAACTGTTCTGAATGCAAACAAACATGTAAAATTTATCTTAAACAAAGAATAACTCCGCTGGATTTTTATATTATGGAGAAGTTTATTCCACATGACTATGGCATTTACCGAAAAGATCCGACGATACTTAACTGTGCGAGCTAATTGAAGAAATAAAAAGACAGTAAGATGACTGCTGCGCCGAGGATGGTCAAGCTGCCTCACAGGGGTAAGGGGATTAAATGTACGACTATTTAAAAGCTTAAACAGTAAAAAAAAGTCCCTTCTGCACTCGGCGAAACCATAAGGGCTCAATTTTTACGTGGCTACAGCGTTCTTGATACGACAGATTTCGGTGCTCCAACGATAAAATTCTTTTCGTGAAGAAGTGCTGGACCGATTCTATTTTCCTTTCCGTTCGCTAGCGCGCAGCAGGCTTAATAGAAACGAGCAGTATTCTAGGCCAGGTCTTACGTACATTTTAAAAAGGCGGAGTCTTATGTCAATAGTTTTAAAATTTCGGAGGATAAACCCGGCAGTTCAGCGTTCTTTGGAGACAAGCAGGGCTCAATGCTCTGAAAGATTGAGACCGTTGGAATATGATATGCTCAGGTCCTTAACAACGCCAGGTACATTTAGATCATGGCCATCTATGTTAAGATGTGGCTGATGGTCATCGCCGACAAACAATAACGAAACATTTGTGCCAAGAAAGGGAAAGGTGCCATGTGCAGCACGACTGGGCAAAGGCCTTGAGATCATTTTTAATAGATCAAGCACGGTGTCGTGGTCTGCTGGCTTGCATCGATAGGCAACTTTTAAATCGTTGGCATACATAAAGGGCCTACCATTCCGAAATAAACCTGGCACATCATTGACAAAAAGACAAAAGAAAAGTCGGCCCAGCACACTTCCTGAATAACTCCACTCCTCACACCTGCCGAGTTTGAGCTAGCATTGGAGATCTTAACATGCTGTGTACGAGAGCTCAGGTAAGAAGATATCAAGCTCAGAAGTTTACCACATATACTGAAAGAGGAGAGTTTCAGGAGAAGAAGGGCATGGTCAACACGATCGAAGGCCATGGTGAAATCGAAATAGACTATGTTAATTGTAAAGCCATTATCCCTTGATTGTAGAAACATGATCAATGAAAGAGAGCTGACCGGTATCACAAGACCTTGTTTTGAGGAACCCATGCTGGGCTGCACTCAGTAGGTTATTCTAAGTTAAATGATACATCATCGTTTCTTTGAGCAAGGTCTCAAGGATTTTCAACGCTGCGGACAGTGTGTTGATTGGCCGAAAATCGTCAAATGACGTAGATTGACTGTGTTTTGGGGATAGTTAGAATGTGCGATTCCTTCCATACACTGGGAAAGGTTTCACTTTCCAGAGTTAGATTAAATATCTTACATAGAAGTGACGAGAAAATATCATTAGCATCCGCCATTATAATACTGATCGGTACGCCATCTGGTCCAGGACTGTAAAATTGACGAAAATGTCGAATGGCCACGGTTACGTCCCAGAGGTTAAATTTATGGTCTCGAGGATGGCACCGGTCCAACCCTGGATGGGTGGAGGGAGAGCGGTCAAATTTTTCAAAAAAATCTTCTGGACAAGAAAACGTTAAAACATCAGCCGTCCATTTTTCATCAAATACAGGATTGCCAACGGAGTCCAGTAGTACGGGATGCCATGTTTTACTATGGGTTCTTATTGCGTGTTAAAAAAGTTTCGCTGCATTTAACGAAAGGTTTTCGACATATTTGACCTCTTCGTCTAGCCGTTTTTCTTCGGTTAGCCTCTCAGCCTGCTCAAAATTACGGTGAATCAAGGGCAGAATGGAAGTGTCGTTTTGCAAATGGAATCGTCGAGATTGTATGCAATCTAAGGCGAAAAGATAAAGGGAGATAAACCTCATCCGTGACATTAATTAATTTCTTACGGGGAACAAAACGAGAAATAAGTGGATCTAAAACTTCGTAAAGCATACCGGTACAGGTGTTCAAATTCTGAAATATAAATAAATTAGACCAGTCATGGGAGTTAAGATGTATCAATAATTATGTCGAAAACGCTAATCAGGAAATCAAAGAAAAAGCTATATTTTTTGGAAAAAGTTTCATCGGTTTCAAATTGAAGTGTAGAAACAAAGATATCACGGTCTGAGCTCCCAAGTGGGCCTAATTATGACACTTTCAAAGGCAGGCAACCTCTGCAGAAGATTAGATCAAGTATGCTTGATCCTCGGGTAGGGAAGTCAACAACCTGGGTCCACATGCCAATATCTACGGCCTCGAGAAAGTCCTCGAACTTTATGGGGGTGGAGGGAACCGGAAACCAGCGAATGTCAGGAAGGTTGAAATCACCTGCAATTAAGCAATACTTAAAAATTTAGTCAACTGCGGCATGGAATGCTTGTGAGAGACAAAGATCGAAATCCTCACTGGTATTGGGCGAGCGATAGACACAGCCAATGAGTAAAGTGTTCCTATTTTTTAAGGTAATTTGAAGCCATCAGCTCTCGTCAACCGCAGTTTAATTTTGGATGGTCTAAGGTCTGAAATGCCAGCGCTTGCTTAATATAGATATAGCTTCCTTCTGCACGACTGTCACGGTGATCATTTCGAGTACAAGGTTTTACCTTTAAGAGCGAGTTCGGGGTCGGCTACGGAAGGTGTTGCCCATGTTTCAATAACTATAACGATATCTGGACAGTGGACATGGACTAGTGTCTGAAGCAGGGGCATTTTATTGAGCAAGGATCTGACATTTAGAACGAACAGTTTAAGCGGGAAAGGTGGTTGTTTTTAGGGAGGGCGGCTAATTCATCCAGTGGTTGACGGGCCACTGAAAATAGGGGGCGGGTGCTCCCGCCCTGTACTGGAAAAAAGATGGGATCATACGTGCCTGATGTGGGTGAAGGAGAATTAAAATATGGAGGTGGAAATGACAGACAGGGTATTTGAGCACAACCGCTAGCTATTAGGGCATGACTGGGAAATCCTGGACAGTATAATGCAGAGGATTCCGATTTAAGTGACACAGAAGGTCAGGTGAGTCTAGTAGTCCAGCAGGACCCTTCGTATTGAGAGACAACTGGGGAAACGAACGTGGAGAAAATTGGCTGCAGAGTGGGGGATGCACTGTTGCGAGTGGCACAGAAGCACTATTTGTGGGTGAGAATGCTGGTATGTTTCGTTTATCAGCCTCAGTATGAGGTCAGGGTGGTAGCTGGAAATTCTATGTAGTTGGGATAAGGATGTTTTCGGGAGAAATGGACGATCGTAATGGGGTAGTTCTCGTGGAAAGGCTAAATTTTTGCGGTTTTTGAGTGGTTAAGACTTACGTGGAATTTTGTCTTTGAGCTAAAAATCTGCGTTGGTTTACCAGGAGTAACTGGTAAACTTGGTATGGTTATGGTAATAGGAGAGGTACTGCCGTCTTGAGAACGAGTAAAAGAAGTACTGTTTTCTTGGGATCCCAAAAGATTAATCAAGGTCGGTTTCCGGGCAGAGTTAGCTGGGGATTCAGATGACGAATCCATAGATAAAATTGGAGGTTATCTGTTCAACATGGAAACAGCGGTAGTCATTTCTCTGTTGCTTGTCGACAATTTAAAATTTTCCAGTTTTCTTTGCTTTGGGGTGAGGTCAGGGAAACCGAGAAATGCCATTTTCGACAAAATTCTCTACTTCTCCCCTTCCTTGAGAGTATGAAGTCAACTTCTATCAAGGAAAAGAGCGTGAATAATATGGGGCATTACGACTGAGTGCAGTCGTTTAGCATACGCGACTCTGAATCCCAAGCCCCAGCTTTCCAGAAACAAACGCGCACCGTCGAAAGCATATATGTAACTGGGAATATTACGCAGCATAAAAGTATGCTTGCGTTTTATCCGTTCTTCGGTTTCGGAGCAAATTATCCCAATGACTTGAAAAGCCTGTTGGATAACTGTGTCAGAGGCATTGGTTATAGTTCCTTTAATCAAAAAATCTACTAATCTAATTGGCGGATCGCTGAACTCTGCCTCCGATTTAACCATAGGAGTTTTTTACTGCTTCTTTTCTAGTTAACCGTATACATCAAAGATTGTTGACTATTGTTTTAAAAATGGCAAATCCTGCTGAATCGGATATGCCTACCATATTATTAATTTCTGCTGTAAATATGGCTGCTCGTATAGTGCAGCAATTATCCACTTTGTATTTATTTATACCGTGATACTAAGTTTGTAATGATGGGGCTTTCTGGGCCTTAAATATACAATTTATTTATTTATTGCCTATTTGCAGTCAATAGAAGCTGCGGACTTTCAAAATATTATGAAGTCAAAGCATAACACAGCTTCAAATGAGTTTTCCTGGTTTAATGCAAAAAAAGTATTAAAGAAATTCAGACCCAGGAATATTTTAGAAGGCCGTCTTTATGTTGTCACGTCCTGAGAGTCGTATTTGTCAAATATAAGTCCGTCAAGCCTTCTTGGAAAAGCAGGAATGGTATCGGTGGTAACCGTCTCGATTGGTGGCATGTTCCAAGGTCTTACCACTCGTTGGCTGAAAAAAACCTTTCTGAGGTTCAATCGCGTGCGTTTGCTTGGGAACTTTTAAGGGGGACGCACATGTGAGTTTTGCAGGCATATTCGAAGAAATCTTCGGACCTAAAGGAGAAACCGTGACCATTAATAATTCGAAATATACAGAGCAGGCTGAAATGTAAGTGCATGCAGGACATCAGAAATAATTCAGGCTTTTTCATCTTATCCTGGTACGGTTAATCTTTAAGACCGTTGACCATTTACGTTGCCCTCCATTGCACCTGTTCGATGAGGCAAATTCTTTCTTAATCCATTGTTTCTGAGCCGGCATTCCGTAATCTAAATGTGCTCTCACGAAGACGCTACAGATTTTTCCAAAGATTTCAGAGGAAATATTTTAAACGTAAGACTAATCCAGTGCAACGTTCTAGTTGCCTTCTGGTCTACCATTTTATAGTGTTCCGAAGGCATCAAGTTCACGGTTACCCACATGCACAGATCATTGTGCGTTTCCTTATCTTTAAATGCAGTGCTATTAATAAAATACGGGTGTTTCTGTGACACTTTTTATCTGGGGTTAAATTTTAGAACCACACACTTGCATACATGCAACCTCAACAGGCACCTGGTCGACTAAACCATCATTTTGCGATATTCGATTGTGACCTATTTTATTTTTCAGTGCATCTGACTTTAGCCCAGATTTATATGTCGTCTCCAAATAAGCTAGCTTCTCAATTTGGGTCATGAAAGAAGTCATTTAGTAGATTATGAAGATAAGCGGACCAAAAACTGAACCCTTTTGGACACCACTTTCCACTTTTGCCCATTCAGAGGTACAATTACCAATAACTAATTTCCGTGCTCTAAATGACAGGAAACTCCTGATCCATTTTATCATCGCTCCACGTATTCATATGTCCCACATCTTCTGTAAAACTAGCCGGTGTGCTAAGCTTTCAAAGGTCTTATTGAAATCAAAAAAATGACCTCTAATTGATAAGCCTTATCTGTTGTCTATGTCCATTCCTCGGGCAAGTAAGACGCACCCGTGAGACAAAAGCGTCCTGCACGAAAGCCGTATTGGACATTACATAATATTTTGTTTTTTTCCATTTATCCCATAAAATACCTTTTGCGAATACGCTCCATTATCTTACACGCGATTCAAATTAAACTGACAAGACGGTAATTTTCGCAGTCAAGTCCTGGACCTCCCTTATGGATCAAGGTGATGAATTCACACTCCCATTCTTCTACGAATTCACCTTCTTAAATTACCTTCTGAAGATGGTGGATAGTGGTTCACACAGTTCCGTAGCAATTTCTTGAATTGCCAGTGCAAGAGTTATATGCGCCCAGGTAGTTTGGCAGACTTCAGTTGGAGCAATTAGTCCCTGACTATGGCTGAAGAAAATTTTAGGTCCTCTTTTTTTGAGGAGGAGTAATGAAGAGGATACATCTGTTTACGACTGGGTGGAACAACTGCAAACGAATTAGGCTCTCGGTTGGAAAGGGACTGAAAAAATTTAAAAGAAAGGTTTCTTCAGACTGGTCGTCGGTCTCCAGTTTCTGTCTGCAGATCTAAGGGTAGGGCTCAGTTTCTGTGTTCTCTTTGTACTCCGTATGTAGCCAACTAATAGTTTGGATTGTTCCAAGGAACCTGTTCGTATGATAAATAATAACATACCATTGTCTTTTCTAACCCTTCAGGTTTCCCTCTGTTGGCTCAAAACCACACGTTATGGCAGTGTATTTCGTACGACTGAAGCGAGAGCCCATATTTTTATGTGTTGGGACTGTTTTACGGCTATTCCTGTTATCGGCATCTTCTGTTTCAAAGATTCGCCATAGCACATAACTCTGGACTTATAAAGTTTTTCTGACCGTGTTATCATTTCCTTTTTTTAGTTTTTTTGAAATGCACTAGTACGTTTCTTGATTTTCTAGAATCCTTTCAGTTTTCTACAATGACGTCCTTGCCGTCCAACGGGAAATGTCGCCAATTCTTACCTCTATGTTTATTCGCTTGTCAAATTCAGTATACGTAGGAAAGCATCCATCAAATGTGCTGCAATTGCTTGTGTAGCGACCTCATTTGTGATGTTGCCAGAAGTAGATGGCGACTATAACACTAATTTTCTTTTGCTCAAGAGATATAGTCACGGTTGTGCCGAAATACGTAGGTGAGCTCTATTTTGTAGACTGAGTAGACCATCCATGCTCACGTACTTTCTTTTTCCAAAATTTATAGTGGCAGTCACGTCTCTCTGGACCCACCATAAAAAACTTTCCTCAACTTTCCCATTTCACTGTTGAGGCTGTTTATTTAGTTCCCAAATTTTAAGAAATTCTGAAGAAATTCTTACATTTACAAGTTTTGCACATGTATATGACACCCATTATGGTTATTACGCCTTTAAGGCAATTAGGCATTTTTCAAGGCCTTTCGCTTGATTATTCATCCTTTTGGATTCTGTTTTGGAGGAGTAATATAGGGACACCGTATTTCACCTCTGGCACAGTTTGCTATGGTAGACTGGCGCGCATGGTCCACTGCCACCACTAACTGACGAATCCATCGAACGTTTTATAAGATAAAAGACAAGGTATTTTACCGGACCAATCGTATAAAATAACTTTCGAAACTTCTCAGTCCTTTGTAGATTTGGAAAGTCACACAGAGCTGATGAAAGAAAAGTGGATGGAATAAGCTTGTTTATTTCTGATGAGGACCTGCCGTAAATTCTTAATGAAACAATGTGGCATTGGCACCAATTCTGTTACAGAGACGGGAATTGCAATTGAGTTGCGGATAACGTAAAAAGAACATATTATCATGTGCCACAACAGGCCAAGACGATTGGGAAACCAGACAGCCAACAAGCGCGTTTTGCATTGAATAGCGTGCGGCCCAAACATTTAAGAAGGTTGTATGAGGGGATTCCAACGTGAGAAAAGATCAATCATCGTGCGGCACTTCGTAGGCTGGAATAGTCCAGAACGAACTCCGCGATCAGCACATCAGGTTTTTCACTTAAAACAAACTCCCCATTTATCACACAGTTGACTTAGCCCAAACCAAAACAAGGCAAAGATAGCAACAGAAAGAATAAATTTATTTTAAGTGTTTTTCTTATGTTATAAGGAAATTGACAGCGCCCAAGATATGTTTTAAGTCACTTTATTGAGGGAAGTAGGCTTTCGACCATGAGCTCTCTATTCATATTAACAAATGTCAATATAATAAACGTTTACAGTAATAAATCTGACAAATGAAAATATAAGGTCATCGATATGCGTGGGCCAGGTGCAAGCTGCCACTACGGACATAATCTTCATTATATGTCAAATAGTTTCTCAGCAAATGAGTATCTAGTTTGCATTTAAATGTGTTATCAGTTTCTGAAAGGAAAAACTCGTCAGTGAGTCAGTTCCGTGGTCCAATGACTCTCTGCAAAAAGGCGTTCCAACGGACTTCCGTGTGGACCAACTTCCTCTGCAGTTTAAAGAGATGACCCTGCAGATCTTCCACTCCAGCCAATTCTCGGGCACATTCGTGGCCTCTGACAAGCCAGTAGGTTTGGTTGAGGTCGCTGCGTAGTTGCCTTTACGGGAGAGGAATAGTGTTTTATTAATCGGCACATATCCACGTCTGAGTGCAAATAAGACCTGTGTCGCGCGTTTAGCTAACTTTGAACACTGTCAATATGGTTTGAGTGAGGAATTTTTTATAACACCGAGGTCCTTCTGTTTCTTGACAATTAAAATGGGCTGCCCATTGAGAAGGTATTGGTAGTAATCATTCTCCTCACGGGTCATTCTGGTACGGAGTCTTAGTACCACACACTTCCCCACGTTAAAATGTAAGAGCCAACGAGCAGACCAGTTGCTAAGACGGTTGAGACTCTCTTGAATTGTGTGCCTATTGGCGTCAGATTGGAACGCCGTCCACAATTTACTATCGTCTGTAAAAATGACACTCCTGCAACCCAAGTCGTCGATACAGTCGTTGATGGACACTTAGAAGAGTAATGACACTTAAATGGAGCCTTGGGGGACATCATTTAGAACCGGAGTGGGTGCTGACTTCGAGGTATCGATGCACACAGTTTGCAATCTTCCTGTAATAAAATCTGTGATCCATGTCAGCAGCATTCCTCTTATGCCAGTTTCTGATAATATATAGATTAGACTTTTGTGTGGGACACTGTCAAACGCATTCTGAAATCCGTGTTGGTGATGTCAACCCTACCCTTTTCGTCCAATGTGCGGGTCAACTTCTTTGTGGAGAAAAATAAACTGGAAATACCGGTGTGATTATCGCTGAAGTCATGCTGGAGCTCTGAGTGTAATCGGTTTTCCTCAAGGAACTTCATGGTCGCCTTCTGAATTATTGATTCCATTATTTTACAGCAAATGGAGTTAAGCTGACAGGCTGATAATTTTCGACATTAGATCGAGCCCCACTCTTATATGTGGGGTATATATTTGCTGCCTTCCATTCAGATGGCAGTTTCCCTGATTCCAATAAGGAATTTAATATATGGGCTAGTGGTTTTGAGAGTTCGCCGGCCAGTTTTTCAAGAACTTTCGCCGGTAAATCGTCCGGACCAAATTACTTGGCTTCTTTGAGATTTCGCATTTCTCGTTTCACTAGAGGTTCAGGGAAGATTATGTATTCAAGCACTTTGCCAGTGTCTTTAGCAGCACTGTTAACGTGGTCAAAGCTTAAAGTTCTTGTTCTCTAGTAAATATCGAGGCAAAGAACCGACCCAAGTGCTCGTCTTCCTCGCGATTTTCAACTATATCATTACCATTCCAATCCATAAGTACTGTGACTGGGTCCTTGTTTTTTAATCGACTATTGATATAATGGAATAAAATGTTGGGCTTATTTTCCGCCCGCTGTATAATTCTTGATTTATCGTTCTTCCTAGCCTAACGGGTCATTTTTTGACAGTATTTCTTTGGTGATGAAATTCATTGAAATATTCTGCTGACCTTGTTTCCCTTAATACCTTCCATTTTTATTTTTATTCTTTAACTATCTGTTAAGTTCTCTTGTTAACCATGCAGGGCGACTAGTCTTATTTTGCATCTTTCTTGAACAAAAGCGTTCAATCAGATCGAGTGAACTCGTCTTACACGATCGCCAGTCATCCTCCGGATTCCCTTTAGAGCAAACAATCCCATTTCACGGACATCAGTTGTTTCTTCATTGCGTTCGCATCAGCCTTCCATATATTTCGTTTGCCTTCCATTCTCTTCTGGCGCTGAGAATAAAGTGAGTAATCCTACAGCAGCGATCTATGTTTCCTCTTACCGAGGGGTGCAATATAATACACTTCATCAATGTTAGAGAAGTCCCTCATAAATAATAGGTCAAGGCAATTGGCTCTCTGGTTCTCTCTAAATCTCGTTGGTATGTTAACCTTCTGTACCAGAGCTTGGTCGATAGTGAGATCCATTAGCTTGCTCCCGAAGGAAGTTGGCGTACCGTCAAATGTCAGATTTATTCAGTCTACTGTAGGTGCATTGAAATGTCCAGCAATAAGCACCTCTTGGTGACTTGCTACTTCCTTGACAAAATGAATGAGTGACTCATCAGCTGCACTTGGAATGTTTGTTTGTCTGTAGATCGTCAAGAATTGTAGGTTATGTGAACAATCCTTTTTAATCGTTATCCAGAGAAATAAATATTCAAGGAAAATGGCTTGCGCTCGTTCGACTGCCGAGATTCCTGTCCTACCATATACGACCACTCTGCCTCCCTGTCTATTTTCTCAGTCTCTTTACAGTGCTGACATCCATCTATCAAAATTCCGCTATCCGCGATTTCGGCTTTGAGCCACGTTTCCGTAATGGCAACGACATCGGGGGTTCGGTATGAGACTAGTGCCTTGAGTTCGTCTATTTTCTAAAGGAGACTGAGCATTGGTATACAAACATCTCAATTTAGACTGGGTAACTCCTCCATAGAGACTTCTGCTCATTCCATGCGATTGAATGCTAGAGTCTGTCTGTGCTTTCCGAGGCGAACTGGTGTCCATCCCGCCCACGCTGAGTTCTAATGAATGATCGTTAAAACTTATTATCGATTGCCTGAATGTCCGAGAAAGCAAGAACTTCCATAAATAAGCGAGAAATGATAAGCTAGATGACCCGCTGCTTCTACGGGCCTATAGTGAATTGACTTTTTCCATAAAACCCGTCTTACCGCCTCATCTATTGCACTCGTCAATAAAGAACAAACTGGTTTCTTCATTCCACCAGGTTATCTGAGGGTAAACTTCGGAAAGGGGACTATCCAAATGGGGACAAAAAACGTTCAAAACTTCTTCTGCATCTCCAGTGTGTGGCACGATATATGACTACTTGAAGACTGCGTTTGCTTGAGAGAGGAGTTTGAACAGTGATACTGTCTTCTCAAAATAAAATAAGATTAACTGCCTGTAAACTGGCAATAAATAAATTAATTAAAAAATAAATAAAATAAAAAAGTGAATTATATTTGAATTTTAATTAAGAAGTTCGCTAGAGAAAAGCACTCCTAGAAGCGCTATAGATTAACCGGTATGGAAGGGGACAAATATCTATAAGCGTCAACGAAATTTCGTAGACATGGGCCAGTAACTGCGTTTTGTGGCAGCAACTATTTTCGAATTGTACGAAGCGCACAAAAATCGTTCATAGTTGCATGGTGGCCACTAAAAGAACCATACTTTTATGTCAAAAGTTGGAGACTGGACCCCAGTTTCAAAGTCAAATCAATAATTTTGTCTAATTAATTTCAGCTCGACTTAACTCGTTCGTCTTCTTTTCGTTTCTTCTCTTCCCGCGCAAAAAACTATCGCTTGGTTTCATTATTTTGCAGAGGTTTCTTATTTACCCAAAGAGACTGGACTACCTTAAATTCCGCCCTGTGTATAGGGAACATTTAGCATAAGTCTGATATTCCGCATTATTCATTGTTACTTTTTGTTGTTGAACTCGGAGGATTTCATTGGGCATGCAAGCACAATCCCTCTATGCTGGCATCCGTAAAAGTGTAACGTGAGCCTATGCGGTCAGAGGACAAGACGTAACTTCAGCTAGCTTAGACAGTACCTTCCCGGTGCTAACCAAATATAAATTCTAAATTCTAAATTAAACTCACCATTCAGTGAGGAAAGACTCCATTTTTCATAGAAGAAAATTTTACTTCATATTTTTGACATATATTGCCTTTAAGAACCCGGTTCCTACAAAGTGTTCCTGGAAAAAACTGCACAAGAGGAGATCCAAATTGACTGTATAGACGTGAATGCCAACAGTCAAAAATTAATCTGCCTCCAGGTCATGTGGCTGTTGCCGGAGCTCGATGGTGAGCCCTAAGGCAGATCGGGACGAGTGAGTTCCGTAAACGATGGTGAGCGTTCATCAAGGAATGTCTATATTCCCTATCTAAACCAGCAAGACAATTAGCCCGTGGCTCAATGGTTAGAGCGTTGAGCTTTCGATCAACTGGTCATGGGTTGGAGCTTCAGCGGGGCACCAATTGACGTTGGGTATGATTCATTGATGACAGCTGATGAGCCAGAAATGGTCATTCCAGTCTCCCTTGTCTTTGTTGGCACTGTCAATCATTATTGAAATTGCTGTGACATATCTCGGAGCAAGTTGTCGCTTTTAGCGTTTTTGACTGAATACAATTATTCGAAATCACTTTACTTAAGTGCATTCATTGAAGGATAAAGCCTTTACGCTGCATAATAACACACCAATACCTGTATTAAGGACATGTTAGTTTAGTCTATTATTTAACACCTGTTATTCTGAAGAACTTTTATAGACCATACCTGGCGTTTCCGGGGTGTATACGCATATCAAAACTTCTTCCTGCTGACCATATCTTGGGCAGAGCTCTTATTTCGCTTTTCAAGATGGAACTTACTTAGTCCGTTTAGCAAAATTGAGATGTGCCAAATAAAGCGTTTAATTTTCTGATGGGAGTTTCAAAAATTGACGAACAGTAAGAGTTCAATTCATTCAACTCAGTGACCGAAAGGCTCAGATGCCGTGCATGGCGTTGCTTAATGTAAGAAAGACAGAAAATATAACACCCTCAACCACACTAGGATCTGCATGGGGATTGCTTTCCAAGTAAACACCGAGTAAGTTTAGAATTTCCCAGCAGAGGGTACAATACACTTTCAAGTTTTTTGTGCGGGATGGCCGATCAACAACGAGTGAGCTGAAGAGAACTAAACGATATCGCTATCAAAGTGTCCACTGAGTCTTCGTTTACAGTACCTTAATAAAAAGAAATGTGAGATTGCCAAATTTTCTGCACCCTCCTTGGTTATCAGTTGAATCCGACAGACATTCTCAGCTCACTAAAATCTTACGCTTGACGTCTCTACTGCAGTTGTAAGCCCCTGGACAGATGACTCGGAATAATATTCCGAACTTCTACACTTTACGCCGTTGTTCATGTGCCGAACAGCCTATCTTCTTGCGGGACTCAAAAATGTGCATGTGCTCCGAAGCTATTCAAATTCACTATCACTGCAATTAAAAGCACCACCTACTTAACCGAGGGCACCAAAGACAAATTATATCAAAACTGGATAAACGCATGGGAACGGCCGCAGCTCAACGTTGATTTGACGTGGAAAAATTACTAGATACAGAGGAAGTGCCAATGTGGATATCCAATTTCCTTTGCGCTCTCGACTGCTATCTAGAATTGCTTATATACCTGAGCGCCTTTTCGTGCTCTGTGTCTCTTTCCTGTTCACATTTTTTTGCAAATAGTGACTCATTTCGCGACTATAGAGTTTTACTGATTGCTAATTTCACCTTCTTCGATCGAACCTGAAATAGCATCGTTCTGTTCCTCACTTAAGTCTAGCCTTCCTCTCAGAAAATCAGTAGCCTTGTTTTCAAACATCTATGCTCTCTGTACAGGAATACCTCTGTGTGTTTCAAGGTAATAGGCACCATCTTCGAACACGGACTTCAATGCGAAATAGACGATTACTAAGATAGAAAAACACATATTGGTATTATTTTCGTACTGACTTCTTAACTGCACCACGAAGTATCGGGGAAGTAAGAACTTGAACCAGGCACCTCTGATAAATGCATAGAACAAGATATGATAAAATTCATTCAGATTATGTGTGGGTCTGACCAAAACCCACATCTCGCGTAAACGAGTTGTATCGTGTGCTTTAGCGGTATTTTTCAGGCCAATATACATTCCGTTTGAGGTCAAATTCCTGTAATCTCTGTACCATTATTACTTCGTCCAGACGCCGACAAGACACTGCAAAAAGGAGCAATAGCGGACCTTCAGGCGTAAGACGATTCCTCGGGGTTTAGAGAGTTCCCACACAGCTTACTTTTAGCTGCAAGGCAAAATTTCATCCAACTGCGGAGCATAATTCTGATTCTATCAAAACCGCTAGGCCTCTAGAAAGTCACCAAATTTAAGCCGTTACTCTTGAATAAAGAGCCTAACCTCATAATTAGTATTTTCGTGAAAAGGGCCTGGGACCACTTAGGAACTTTGTGCCTCTATTTTAGCCTCATTTGAGCCTCACTGGAACGTTCCACTAGTGACCAAATAAGTGCCCCTTATGAACACCCGGCAAGTTCGTCCTCTGTACTAATGGAATAATCTCAAATTGTGTCGAGAACGTCAGTTGCCCTTTGCCCGTTGGAAAAATGGGGAGGAGGTTTTCAGTGATGCCAGCATTTCAAATTCGAATATCTTCGAATACCTTAGCCAGGGATCCTCCGTCAATTCAAATTTTATGAGTGTTGGCCTTTATGTTGCATTCTACGCTTTGATCAGCAATGCGACATACTCCGCAACGTTACCTTTAAACATTCATCTATGATACTATTATCTCAGGTGGAAAAGTGTGTCCCGTTTGCAGTCGCTGGCATATAATAAGAATAGTAATGACCCAAAAACAAACGTCTGAGGTATTCCATAAAGAACTGCTTCTGATATCAACTTCTCTTTGTCTATACACATGGAGTGCAAAGAGTCAGATAGTAAGTTCTCTATCCTATTTAATAGGCTGTCTTTATCACAGATTATTGGGCCTGGTAGCTAACTAAAGGCATTAAACGCCAGCCATCATTGTTATATTTTTGCAGCAGTGGGATTAGGTCCTCAACCACGTCAATACTCTCTCTCTCTCTGACTTCCGATTTGGTGGTTTCGCTATTATCGCCCTCAGTATGTGGCAATGGTATTCTCCTTCAGAACTGTCATTTTCGCTCCGCAATAGTCTTGGTAGAAACCTTTAACGGAGGTCTGTATACAAGGGGCTGTAGCCAAGACATTGTACCCAACCAGTTCTGGTGTATATACATGAATACCTGAAAGCTAAGTGGGCGTATTGATAACACTAGCTACTGCTTGCTTGCGGTTCACATAAGTTGGTGGAAATAATTATCGTTATTATTTAAATTTTATTTTTTTTTCTTGAGTTTGTGTGCTATTTGCATTAGCACTTAAGTCTTATCAACGCACTTAGACACGGTTTCGACTTCTGGCACACACGTGAAGGTATTTTGGTCAATAGTACACGTGTCCCGTAATTCCCTCTCTTGTTCCAGATGGTAATCAGTACCGCGATGTTAGTTTTATTCGCTAGGACTGACACTCATAAAATGCAGTTGCTAACGAACCATGTATAAAAGTATTACTAATAACCATTTGTAACTATACAGCCTACGGCAAAGAACGCTTTCAAGCAGATTGTATTGATTGGTTAAAGCGAAATTGGAACAAATGGATCAGCACTTCAAAAATTTACTCAAAGGTGGATCAAGATTAGACTTTTATCCATTGATCGCTGAAAGATTATGGAAGGCATGTCAATGAGCAGGTGATATGAAAGGCCGAAATTACTCCTGAGATTCATCTAGAGCAGTATGGAGAATAAAGTTGGATCGCGGTCTTTAATGACAATGGCATAGAATAATTTTTTAAAAATACGATCCTCACAAATCTATAACAGTAATTCTAGCCTGTATTTACTGCTACGTCATGTAGCTAAGAATCACAAGTCATTATGCGGCTCCTCGAATAAATAAGAGTCCCCAAGAGCAATCGGAATGACTATATATGTTCGACTTATACGCTGTGTTCAACCAAGTAATAGTTTCGTTCACCATAAGAGCTTCAGCAAGTCTTCGTTAGATAACTTATTGGTTTGGACGCGGGACTTCGTGACAGGAAGATAACGGTCCCCATGCGTAGGCACGGTATATTTTAGTTCAGTGCCGAATTAAAGGAGCTCGCTAAAGCTTAATACTCAGTTCTTTATTGACGGGACTCCACTGTAATGATGTTACGTTCGTAAGTGGAGGGAAAATATGTCCATCAATCAAGTACGATGACGAAAAGAAATTGTGCATGGTATTTTTGATGGCTTAAACGTTACAGGTAGGGACGTTTGTCGCAATTCAGATTAAAACAAAAACGGCATATGCCATTGCTGGGTCTCATCACTGCTTTCTTTTAAAGGCTCTCTGGAGATAGCCACCCAAGTTTACGTTGTGTATTGTTCAATACATCCTCCAAACGTGCATGACGGTGCGACCGGTGTTTTCTTAAGACTGACAGGTCAGCTCCTACAAATATGTGGGTTCATTTCGAAAACAATACGGGATCGCTTTCCATTCACTCCTTAGATATGGAATTAGGACACTGCACCCTTGGTTGAAATAGCATTACAAAGCAGTATAAATTATTCAACGGGAGATATCAAGAGCTTTTATGGTCTAACCATATAAACCCTGACTTAAGTAGCATGATCTTTTCATCTTAGATTACAGACGGAGTCGTGGATATCCGACAGCGTCCTGTTAAGTTGTGCGGAAGCGGGACCGTGCTCTCCCATACAATGACTTCTTCAAATTATTCACAAAAATCAACCTAGGTGGTCATTTCCAATTTTCGAGAACGCATGCGCCAGTATTACCGCTTTTGACGTGCTGCCAATGATCTGGCCGAACTTTCCGAAGATTAAATAAGGACGGGCACGAAATTCACATCAGGTAGCCGTCACCAATGGCGATATTCGCTGTGTGCCCCACTGCGAGGTGGGTACAGGATGGCAACATACAGATATATATCCTGCTTCATCCCCTGGCCCGGTATCAAGACTGAGACAGGACGACTGGAGGCACGATCGGATGCAGTGGCCATCACATATCCAAAGTCCGCCTACGTGTTCCATACACGCAGTATGAGCTCATGAAGCAGCAGGGTTTTGTAAAAACAGGCGATGGTTCGAAAATTGTTCGAGTGGTAGTGCTATTAATACCTGGTCATCTGTGTTTAGATGGGGATGCAGCCATTCCGTAAACTGGCAGCCTTGTAAGCTTCAACTTTTAGCACGCCGTGATCATTTAAAAGCACGTCAGATTATTAATAGTGAAGAACATGCGCTGAGTCCTTGGGGACAAAGACCCCCTCATTCGCCCTTCCCTAAACTGTTCGAACCGGTCAATCATCTGATGCTTGAATTGCGTACAAACTGCACATTCAGCGCCTAGGCTTGTCACCACACTACTCCTAATGTGGCATTTGCCATGGATGTGCGGAATCTGCTCAGGTGCATAAGCATGTGCCGTGCTCTCATCAAGCTGCCGCGTTGGTCCTACCAAAATGGACACGATATAACAATTTAGACAAACCGGATGAATATTCACTGTTCATCTAGCACTCAAGCAAACAGAAAATCGTCGACGGCATAATGTACATCAACTGGAATGTTCATGGTTACCCATAGATCTTTGTTTTTTTATTTTTTTTATTTATTTATCAACCATCCTTTTCAAATTAGCTAATGCATTTTGTGTTATACTTAATGCCTGCTAGTATCATGTTTATTGTGATCTACTGACTCTGTGTTGCACTGCCATTAAGGTTTTTAAAGGCGTTTCGTCTTGCACGCAGTTATTTTGATTCATTCTTATCTATAGCATTTTAAAATCCTAGCCCGCAGTCCCACGAAAGTAACAACTCCGGGATCTGTGGTGTCATTTACAGTTGTGATTCCCTTTATATTTTACTGCTTGTGAATCTTTTCCGGCATTTCATTACCGAATGGAAATTTCCATCTTCGCAAACTAACATCCCCCTGCCATCTTCTTACACTACCATTTGAACTGCAACGAGTTCTGCGTGATTCAGCAGGTGGCTACTTTTCCAGTTCATATTGAACGTTTGCTTCATCGGTGAAACAGGCATTGAGGCTGTTAAGGTGTTGTTCATACCTCAAATCTCTCATATTCATCCTTCTGCCCAGAGAAGTCTTGCAATCATGGCAGCCATGAAAAGAAAGTGTATGAGGAATTTATCTTAACTCTCGAGAGTCGTGAACCACTTGTCATATTTTATGACCGCAACCCACACGGTTTCTCTATATACTGCACTTAATTTTACGGTACAAATAGGGTACTCAAAAGTCCATGCCTATTTCCCTCAATAAATTGAATTGAACAAAAATTGAAGCCTTTCATGTTTCTTCCTGAGCTCAACTTACTTTAAGCCCGCAAAACATTGCACAACTGACTTTTTGTGACTTTGATGTCCGCTAGAAGACCTTCTAGGTGTCTTCTTGAGCTTAACGTGCTCAAGCCTCGCGATGCGGGCCCTTTGAATTCCGCCTCAAAAATTTTTACCTCCGAGCTTTTTCTCCTTTCGAAATTTCAGTCTACTGGTTAATCTTGTGGACTTTATTTATTAAGCTTTGTATTCTTTTCCACATACTCTTCATCTGCTGCAGGCAGCAGAGGAAATTTCCGATATCCTCCTCTTCTGCTTTTTCTCGCCAGTAGCTCTACGAGATCGTCCGGTCTACAAAGGGCTGAGTAATTTCAATATTTATTCAAAAAGTTGCTCCCCTTAAAAACCTTCGTTCCATATTTTTTACACCCTTAATCGTTTTTACGATCTTTTATAGAAGTCAAAATTATACCCTTCAGGAATCGTGCAAAATATGTGGCACTGTCGATGTTCAAACCAGGACACTAGTGTGTGGGAAATGACGGTGATAACATTGAACTATCGCCACACGAGGAATTCGCTGATATAAATTTAAATGATGGAATAAACGCTAGTCATAACGCGAATGACTTCACTCCCGGACATGTTTCTTTAAAGTCTGCTCCCGCCAAACGGGTCAAGAGTTTAGAAAGTTTGTCGGATGTCAATTACGAGGAGGAAGCGTGTGCTACATGCATGTGCTACAAGCATGTGCTACATCTCAATCGGCGCTTCGTTTTAAATTGCTTTCGAATTTCAGCTCCTTTGAGTGTACGAAGTTTTAGTCTCTACCTTAGTGTAGAAGACACGTTGATTTGGAATAACTCTTCCCTAATAGCAATTCATATCAGACGTATATCGCCCGGATATCCACATGTTGAGATACATATGTCCACCGTATGTCGATTCTTGTCCGCTTTTTTCCGACATACGCCCATATCAGAAATGTCGATATTTGTCGAAATAGATGAAAAAGGGTCGGATACTTCCTACTTAACCCCCATTTAAAGCGAATACATACGGAACGCCCATTATTATTCCTTTACCGTGACCGCCAACAACGTAACCATTACTTCCCATCCTATTAAGCTCGCGTATACGCTGACTAAAAGTCACATTTTCCCATTTTCTCAACGTGTTGTACAAAATGTAAAACACCAGTTGATGGAAATATAAAAATGTGTACTATAAAACGTCCATAATAATATATGTACAATAATGGATATTAGTCTACTTAATATAAACAATATGGGGTTGTGGAATACGTTAAATCAGGGGTTAGTCGGGTTGTCAAGATGGGGTTTGGAGTGGAGGTGGCTAGTCCTGGGTGGCATTCTAAAAATAGACAGTTAAGCAATATGAAAGGAAATCAACTCACCATAAAAGGGTAATTCAGGCACGTGCCTTTGAACCCTCTTTGCCGGCGGCATCGAGGGACCTTTTCAGGCGCCTTTGACAAATGCGGCCTCCAGCTCATAATTGTTTTAGACGTGCCGCCGCCATTCCACCTTTACGTACAGCTCTAAATTGTTTGAAATTAACAATGAGATGTTAATACCCACCTGTAATAAGTTCATATAATTTGGACCCTGATAAAGCATCTTTGCCTTTGCGTCCTTAGCCCAAATCTCCCACGAATTAACGCTCTTACTCCGTTAGATCGACCCTATGCCACTCTGTAATTCCTCCATGATCATTTCACCACCCCTTAGCTCCACAACTAACCGGTCTCAGTTTTTGCCTCCAAATATGCTTTCATCTGGAATAATCTTCCACTGCAAATAAGGTTGTCGTCCACATTAGCTATTTTTCAAAAACAAAGTTACGCAAACATTTAACTTCGGAAGACATAAAGTCCTTATTGTCTGTTTCCTTCCCTAACTCGCAAATTTTGGATTTCGAAAAGGGTCCTCCTGGTATTTGAGGCAGTTCCCTTGATATTATAATGGTCTCTTATTATATATCCATCATCCTCTGCAGAGTCAATCTAATATTGATCTCTTATTATATGTCCATCATCCTCTGCAGAGTCAATCTTTTGCATTTACTTTTTTTGCCCCCTCATTTTTAAACTAGCATCGCCAAGTCTTGACAACCTTGGTACTTTTCCTCCGCTTTTGCAACCCCCGACGATGGTCTCCAAATTCAGTTGAGGATCAAGGCGGGTTCTGATAGTTTTTGCCTCTTTGATTGGTGGACTATGCAGTCGGCAAGGTCGCATCTCAATGATGATCTCATGACCTCTACTGTCCCGTCTTCGTTTTGACCCTGAGTGTCCACGATGAGTCCGTCCTCTCACCTCCACTGGTGGTTTACAAACAGTAGCTCTGACTGCTATATTATCTCTCACACGACAAGGAGCGTTCCGAACCCTCATACGTTTTCAGCATCATCACAGATCTATCCCATTGCATCTAGCTATTAATGTTTTAAGTGAAGCAGTTTTTCTCCTATAAAATTGGCGGCTCGCTGAACTCCACCTCCGATTTAACCGTAGGAGTACTGCTTCTTTTTCTAGTTCACTGTTTATGTTACAGATTGTTTGTCTATTGTTTTTAAAAATGGCAAAATCGTTCTGAATCGGATATGCTTACCATATTGTTAATTTCTGCTGTTAATATGGCTGCTCACATAGAGCAGCAATTATCCACTTTGTATTTATTTATACCGCGATACTAAGTTTGAAATGACGGCTCTCTGGGCCTTAAATATACAATTTATTTATTTATTTAAATTCAGTTCCAAGGCTATAG
>WEDG01008806.1:0-30597 GCA_017591395.1 Schistocephalus solidus | reverse complement strand
AATAATATCAAGTATGTTTGATCCTCGGGTGGCAAAATCAACTACCTGGTCCCACATGCCTATATCTATGGCCTCAAGTAGGTCTTCGAACTTTGCAGGACCGGAAGGACGAAACCAGTGAACTTCAGGAAGATTGAAGTCACCTGCAATCAAGCAGTAATTCAGATTTAAGTCAGCTGCAGCGTGAAATGCCAGCGAGTGACAAAGATCGTAATCCTCGCTGGCATTGTGTGGGCGATAGACACTACCAAACGAGTAAAGACTAGTTATCTTTTAGATCTACTCGGAGCCAACAGCTCTCCTCTACCGCGGTAAATTTGCGATAGTCCAATGGAAAAAATGTAAGTTATGGCCCGTTTCGCGAAATCAGCGCACACTGCGTCCACCAAAATTTTACGTCAATAACGAACCTATCGTTAGGAAATATATGGCTTTTTGTGGTTTACAAATTAATAAAATAATGTCTAGAAATGTTAATTTTTTAGAATAGGTACAAATTACGAAAATGTGAAAAATTGACCTAGTTGAGTAGGCTTTAGATAAAAGATGTTCAGCAACCGTAGTTCATAGCCTAGTAGTATATCGGTCATGTTAGAAAATTGTTCCGAATGGGGAATTTGAGTTTTCATGTGTCTACCACAGAAATCAGTGATTAAGGATAGTACTAGCTGTCGGAAGTAACAATTTTTTGCTTAATGTTTTATCTGGTTGACAGAATTGTTATCCCACATTAAGTGTTGCGCAGATTTTCTGCCCGCAAACTTTGGTATCCAGAGATTACCCCCTTATCAAAAACTAATTACGTTACCATGAATGCGTTATAGCCCAACGGATAATTGGAAGAGAAAGAGCGTTGGTTTAGGAAGCAATGGATACATTATCAAATAGCGAACATAACAGAGTTTTTCTATTATCAAAGCTGGCCTTATTTTTTGGTGCCCAGTGCGTTCTAGAAAATGCAGGTTTATTGCCTGCCAAATCTTAATGTTGGTTCCAGATTCTTCCGCCGCACTAACTGGCGATTGTTGATGGACTGCTTCGTGCGTGATATTCAATTGCGGAAGAAAATCGTTTATTCGATTTGCAGCACATGGGAGTAAAAAACATGATGTGTGATTGACACTAAGGCACACGCTTATTGGCGGGTAGAGTATACATGTGCTGCCGGCACTGCGCCACAACACCTCCCGCTTATGAAAATTGCATTTCATATTTGTTCCTCCTTCCGTAAATTATGATTTATTTCGGCAGTTGTGTTTTTCTGGGGTTGAGGATGGAGGTGGCGTTGGCTGTGGGTCTAACTTGGGGTCGGTGCGTCAAAGTTGTCACAGAAAATTGAGGGCTTTTGGCCATCCACGCTAAAACTCAATCTAAGCTTGTTCGCATGCCGTTTCATTCTATCTGTTGCCATTTTCAGCTCCAAAACAATAACTCTCGACTTCCAGACAATACCCATCACCCTTTTTGACATATATGAAATTTAAAACAAAGGTGGCAAATTTTTTCAGTTCTTTTACACAATTTTCACCAGAGAAGCTGTTTTTATTCCATTTTGATACAAAACTATGTGAGCGCCAATTTTTAGGATATGCTCTTTCGAGAAGTGGCGGTCTTGAAGAACTAAACATCTCGCAAGCATGTTAATCCCCCGACACCGATGAGATTCCAGCAAAGCTGCTCGTCGCACTTGATCGAGAGCTGGCCAAACCGCTATCCTTTCTGTCCTAAAAGTCTTTCGATAGGGAATTCTCTCTACCGACTGAAAAAACAACCCATATTACACCACTTCAAAAAAGCGGGAGTCTTGCACTTGCTACAAACTACAGGCCTGTCAGTCTGACCTCAATCTGTTGCAAGGTTACGGAGAAGGTTATCATAATTCAGTATAATTCAGTATATATAAGGGAGATAGGCAGAGCCTTTGAAAACCCTATTTACAGATAGACGCTAGCAAAACAAGCAAATGTTACATTGCGTTAGTCGTTTTAGCATATCGATCATTGCGGTCGACTCAATATATGTCGATCAAGTAAAAATGCATCAAGTCTTCTTTTAAACATTTCAACGCTTTCAGCCTGAAATGAATGATTTACGTAGGAACCCAATACGTATGACTTTCGTTGCGATATATCTCATGTAATGAACTAACTTTATATGATGCAAAGCTGGACAAAAGCACTCGATGCAAAAGACACTGTGGATGTGGCTTACATTGCTTTCCGGAAGGCATTCGATTGCGTTCCGCACCAGCGTCTCTTTTCCAAGTCGACAATGTTGGTTATTTGAGGCAAACTTCCTACGTGGATTGAGCATTTTCTCGTTTGTTGTTCCCAAGTGGTCTTGTAGTCGAAGAGCGATCAAGGCACACAGTCATCAACAGTGGATTCCCCCAAGGTTCAGTGATCGGACCGATCCTATTTTCTCTTTCATTAATGATTCTGTACATTAATTGGACTGTTACTTTACTATGTTTGCGGAAGATATAAAAATTTGAAAAAACATTCACAATGCTGCAGACGGAGACTATTTCGAAGACAATCTTCGTCAATTGGACGAGTGGTCCCGCAGATGGATCTTGTCCTTGAACTCAAACAAATGTGCGCTGCTACGTCTGGGAAATCGTAATCAGGTCACTGATATGCACCCATACTATTTGAATGGTATGAAAGTCTGAGAAGCAGAAAAGCATTAGAATTTTGGCTTTTGGATAACAGACAACGAGAAGCCTCCTACGCAATGTTGCAAGGCGTGTAAATCTGTCAATTCAATGTTAAACGCTATCAAGCCGGCATTTTTATTTTTCGACGAAGAGTGCTTTTCTAAAATCTTTGGTGTTTTGCAAGGCCCCATCTTGAATACGCGATCCAGGCCTGGGGACCGTGTTCCCAGCAGGATTACAACCTGCTCGATAGAGCGTAGTGGTATGTCACAAAATTAGTAAGAGTTCAAAGGTGAACTGCCATATGAGATCCGCCTGAATAACCTACAGCTCCGTCCTCTGAGTTGAAGGCAGTTGCGCGGAGACCTTCCGAATCGTGCGTGGTTTTGATTGTGCCATCCTGTGTGATGCATTTTCCAACTTGGCACTATGACTATCCTCCGAGGGCATCCATTCAAACCACGTATGCCCAAAGGAAGATTGGATGTGAGGAAGAATTTTCTTCTCCAACCGCGTCGTGGATCCGGGACCAAAACTTACCAGCAATACTCAAGTTACTTTCAGGCTGACAGAGAAGAAACCCTAAGCAGCAATATTGAAGAAAGCAGTACGCTACTGACCACGACCAACCTCACAACCAGAGTTTTGGATAAGATCTCGATCTCCTCAGGGAAATAATAGAATTGCTCATCAAACATAACAAAATCAAATCGCCGGAACACGATTCAAAAGAGCTAAAAAAACATCAGCCAGCCAGTTTATAATCATCGCAAGGAAACAATAAAGTTCGATAGACACAATATTAAGCGAAAAAGAGATAAAGAACGAAGTCGGTAAAACAAACCTCTGAGTCAGTTGAAATACAGATGACCAGAATGAAAATAAGTGAGAATGAAACCATGTCTTGCATTTCCCCAGGTTCTGAAAATCTGACGCCGACAGAATCCGTCCGTACAAAAGTAAATCAGCGATCGACGGCGACTGAAATATCGATAAACCGTAATCATAAGATATCTCCAACACCACGTAAGGGTGACAGCAGCACGCTCTATACATGTACATCGAGACACAATAGAACAGGCCATGATAACCAGCGAAGTTATGGCATAAAAGAGGCTTGTGACTTATCCATGGACTTTGAGGCCACAAACGCAAATTGTGACTCCCCGGAAGCTATCTGAGTGAAAGCAGTATCACAAGAACATGCGCTGTTTGAAAGATCAAAGCAACGTCTGATAACAAACCAACTGACTATCCGATGAAGACCAATTTGAACACTGTAATAAAGGCCGTAACAAAGTGTATGATTCAACTCTTTATCACAAACAGAAAGCAAAATGAAGGAACCGGTTTTTTCCCCTGACAGCTCATTTTCTCTTGTAGTTCACGGAGTCCCCAAGGTTACTGGCAAAAGAAAGATTAAAAAAAGATCTACTCAGATTCCAAAATTTATTGAATGATACACAGAAACCGGGTGTGATAGTCGAAATCCAAAAGATCTTTCGATTTGCGCCTCTCGTTAGAAATTAATTGTATGAGGTGCGCCCAAGGCTGTTGAAAGTTGTCTTGGGGAGCAAACAGCAGGTAGATCTACTGCTCTCTCGAAAGTCCTGAATACGAAAGAATCATCGTGAAGTTTTTTTTTCAACCAGATCACTCTCCCACCGAGGGGATGAAAATGAGGACACAGGTAGCGGAATTCAAAAGACGTCAATACGAGAGTGAAATAAACTTGAAAATTGTAGATAACAAAATCATATCAATGGTTTTTTCGTTTGTATGGGAAGATCTGGTTAAATTGACGAAAACCACGCCGGTCAACAACCCTACCAAATGCCTATAGATTTGAACCCAGTCAGGGGACTGGATATATCTTGCGAAATATCCAGCAATAATCACCAGGTGCATGAAACAATTAACAATCTGTAGAGATCGAGAGAACAGAACAAGGTGACAATGATGGACATAAATGTGCATTCTATTCAAAAAATGGATGAAATCAAACTGGCCATGGACCATTTACAACCTGACTTCATGGCTCTACCTGGAACATGGTTAAATGAGCAAATCTTAGACGCAGAAGTCAGGATAGATGGATTTCGGCTTATCCGCATGGATAGAAACGGACGTAGGGGTGGCGGCATCGTACCATTCATGCGAGATGGTATTGTATACATTCCAGATGGCCCCTCAACAAATAGGAACACGTTTTGCGAAAAACATTAGTTGTAAACTCAAAATTCCAAACCAACCGGACCTCCATATTGCTGAGGTATATCGAGCCCCAGGACAGCGGACAGACAGAAACGAAGCACTCATTACGTAAGTAAAGCAAACACGTATTAATACTTGGAGATTTCAACTCTCCCGTCATCGATTCGGTATCGATGTACTGCTCACGATTGGAAAATACATTCGAACCGAAATTACTTCAGTTGGTAACTGACGTGTTTCTTACCCAACATGTCACAATGGAGACGCGGTTCCGAAATGGGCAGCCATCAAGCTGCTTGGATCTAATCATTAGTAGAGACGACAATTGCAACCTTGGATTAAGTTCTTTCACGCCCCTTGGACGAAGTAATCATTGCTTTCTTGCTTGGGAGTACAGGCATTCTGTACCGATCTTTGAGCATTCAGGGAGATAAATGCATGGAAAGGGGAACATACAAAATGAAAGAACTACTCAATGAGATAAACTGAAGTCCTGCACATGCACTGACCCAAAGGCTGCGTGGTTCTCCTACAGTAACTTGATTCAGCAGTTGGTAGAGAACTGAGATTGCACGTCTCCCGACCCGAGTGGGTGACATCGGAAATAAGACGAATCTCAAGAAGAAAAGAATGTGGAGAAAATACGCCAGATATAAATAACCTGAATATTTTTCTGCTTTTAAGAACAGTGAAATCGGTGTTTGAATCTCCCGAGAAAAGAAAAATCAGCCTTTGAGTCAGAAATAGTCAAAGACATAACAAGACACTCAATAATTTTCATTGTTTACGTGAATAAGGCAAAAGGAAATAGTTACTCCATTCCTTGTCCAAAAGACTATCAGGGAAACTGGTTAACCGAAAACTTCCATAAGACTAACCTCTTATCCTTATTCTTTATGTCCATGTTTACAGAGTAACCGCCTTTTGATGAGAAAGAATATCACAGTAAAATTATTATGGTGTCGTTCCCAACAATTAAATTACGGAAAACTCTGAAACAACTTCGGCCAACTAAAAAACCTGGCCTGGTTGGCATCTCTGAAAAATTTCTGAATGAACTCACTTACCAGCTAACCTCTTTGCTCTCCAAGATCTTGGAAAGTTCAATGGAGGCGCGAGATAGGCATAGGAAGTCTCCGGCACTACGTGATGCTTATACTTCCAAATCTGTTGCTCAAGTCTTCCTCGTTCGGTCATCGGCTAAGCATCTGAATGTTACTCGGATTTTCCTTAACTGTAACAAAAATCCGTTACAGAGGATTTGGGCAAAGCAGAATTGTTAAATTCATTTTTCGCCAACCACTTCACCACTGAAACAAGACTCAATCCCTCAATTCCTCTGTCTTCAAGTTCAAATTCACTTCTAACACCCGTTAATTTCTCGCCTTAAGGTACTCAAAAAGAATTAGCTCACCTAAAAAACATATTCAGTTGGAACTGAGCACATTCCGAACTCTCTTATTAAACAATTAATATATTTTCCAAATTTACTAAACAAAGTATTATCAGTATATCTCGAAAACTGTTTCTTCTCCGATTATTGTAAAACTTCTATTATAATTCCAGTTTTTAAATCCGGTTCCTGCTCTGACATTCATAACTATCGCGGTGTTCATAAAACTCGCTCTCTTGCTAAACTCTCTGAAAAACTAATTGCAAAACAAATTCAGATTTTTGCGTAAGTTACCAAATTCTCAACTCCTCCCAACATGGCTTTTTATCGGACCGCTATTGTGAAACCTGCCACATGTCTTTTCTAAATCTACTAACCTCTCATTGTAATGATCATCTATCTGTAGTAGTTATCTATTTTGATCTTAGTAAGGCATTCTATAAAGTGCCTCGTAGACGATAGCTAGCCAAACAAGTGGCTTTCTGATTTCGTTGTCCCCTTACTGACTTTATTAGATCATACTTACCTGAGCGAAAAAAAAACGTTTAAGAGGAGTCCTCATACTCAAGTGCTACCCTGATTGTGAGTGTTGTCCTTCAGGGTACAGTGTTAGGTCCTTTGATGTTCTTAATTTACGTAATGGTATTTCATCTGATGGCGTTCACGGACTCTGAATCCTGTGCTGGTCTTCATGCTGAGGGGAAAAATTACTGGCTCTGCAGACCTCAATCGGCTTATTTCTCAGTCGACAGCGAACAGCCGCTCGCTGACATACCTGCTGGTGCAGAATACCGGATCCGTAACACTGAATGGAGAGGTTCTTCACCGGGCACCTGTGTTAACGCGTCCCTGTCCAGAACTTTAATTACTCAATAAGCTGCAGTTTTTCTCCTGAAAACACATGAAACAACGATCAGGAGTTTTTTTCACTGTCAGCTTGACCCTCTACTGTATATATATATTTTTTGACCTTGCCTGTAAACTGGCAATAAATAAATAAAATAAATAAATCTATAGTTAAACATTCAGAATCTTATGATTTATGCTGATGACCTCAAATGCGTGTATTCCTTCTCTAACTCTACGATCGAACGATGCCTAAAACAAATTCATTCGGAAGTAGACGCTCTTTCGGCGTGGAGCTCCACATGGCTAATGGAGTTTTCAACTTCCAAGTGTCACTTCATGAGTTATGGCCTGTAAGGCTGCCGCAACTTGTTATTATTAAATATAAATTATAAAAAATTATAATAATAATTGAATATTAAAGGCCCACAGGTCTCCATCATTACAAACTTAGTATCATGGTTTAAATAAATACAAAGTGGACAATTGCTGCACTATTTGAGCAGCCATATTAACAGCAGAATTGAGTAGTATGGTAGGCATATCCCATTCAGAACGATTTGACATTTGTAAAACAATAGTCAACAATCTTTGTCATATACGCTTAACGAGAAAAGAAGCAGTAAATAAACTCCAGCGGTAAAATCGGGGCAGAGTTCTGCGAGCCGCCAATTTAAAAAAAGTAGAAGAAAACTGCTTCTCTAAAAAATAATAGCTATAGTTGATGGGATTGCTACGATGTAATGGGATAGTATTGTGATGTAGCTGACAATGTATGAGGTTTGGAACACTCCTTGTCGGGTGAGGAATAATATAACAGTCAGAGCTCCTATTTATAACCACCATGTAGGTGAGAGAGGAGGAACTCATCGTAGACAACATGGTCGGAAAAAGAGGAAAATAGAGGTTATGAGATCATCACCGAGATGTGTTCTGACTGACTGCATAGTCCAACAACAAAGAGGCGAAACCTCAGAACCCGCCACGATCAGTAAAATATCCCTGAGACCGTCATCAGCGTTGCAAAGTCCGAGGAAAGTATCAACGTTGTCAAGAGTTGGCAATGATGTTTGAAAAGGAGAGGACAAAAAAGCGACTGCGCAAATTGACTTGGCAGAGGATATGGAAAACTTATTTAGAAAGCAATGAAATATAAATGTTACCACCTTAAATACCAGGAGAACCATGTTCAAAATCCAAAAGATGCGAGTTTGGGAAGGAAACGGACAATAAGGATTTTATTTCTTCCGAAGTTTAATGTTTGCGTTATTTGGTTTTGAAAATCGTTAATGTAGACGACAATCTAATTTCTAGTGGAAGATTATCCCATTTGAAAGCATATTTGGAGGCAAAAAACTGAGAACGGTTAGTTGTGGAGCTAATGGGTGGTGAATTGATCATGGAGGAATTAGGAGTGGCATAGGGTCGATCTATCGGAATGAGAGCTTTAATTCGTGGGAGATTTGGGCAAGAGTTAAACGCGAAACAGGAAGCAGAGACCGGCTTCGAGTATTCTAATCCACAGAAGTTAAATGTTGTCTAACTGGCAACTATCCGTATAAGATTTACTGGATTCAGGAAGAGAAAATAATCTTCGAGTAAAAACATCCTCTGAACTTTTTCAATCTTACTGCGGTCAGAGGCGTTCATCTGCTCAGTAGGGGACAGCAGTATTCTAGGATAGGAAGAACAAACATGCGGTTCAGTCTTAACTTTAGTTCCGGAAGGAAGAAATTATGTGATATTAAACAACATATCTGTGCAGCTTTTGCAGAAATTCGATCTGCGTGAGGTGATAACGCTAGCTTATCCGTGAAACTTAGACCTAAGTCTTTTATGGTTGATCGTTCAAAAAGTGTACTATTCTGAAATACTAGGGGTCCAGGAAGCTTTGCAGGGCCAAAACACATGACACTACTCTTGGATGGAGGAAATTCCATCTGCCAACTAGAGCTCCAACGTGAGAGCATAAGTAGATCAGTGTTGATTTTATTAATGCAACTATTAGCAGTGTCTTTAGAAAATGAATAAATGCACTTGAACTCGTCAGCGTTAACGAAATTTCGTGACTTTTTGAGTATAATGAAATTTCGTTTATGTACAGAATGAAGAGAAGGGGACCTAGAACCGTGCCTTGGAAAACGCCACTCGTAATCGGCTAAGGCGTTGAGTAGGTAGTACCTTCTAAGACCTTCTGGTTGCGGTTAGACGCGTAGGGACCAAGGAAGTCAAGCAGAGGAGGCCGGATGCCGAGGGCTTCCAGTTTCACCAGCAGACGTCTGTGCGGTACCTTGTAAAAGGCTTTGTTCAGGTCAAAGTAGATCACAACCACTGACTGCTGCTCATTATGAGATGAAGTGACTAGGTTAAGAAAAGCTAAGTTACACACTTCACATGAACTTCCAGGTAGAAAACCATATTGCGAGTCGCTTAAGTGCTTATTATCTAGGAAAAAATCGAGAACTTGATTAAAAATAATTTTTTCAAGAAGTTTTGCTAGAGCGGGTGTTTGTGAATGCCTCGATAATTATTTACGTCCGAACGAGATCCCGACTTGAAGGCAGGAAGAATAATAGATGTCTTCCATGAGTCAGAAAAGAATCCTTTTAAAAGATAAACTGAGAATATATGGCTAAGCAATCGGGGGAAGCTCGGTACTCTCTTAATAACTGAGTTTGGAATACCGTTAATCCCCGAAGAGTCCGAGTATTTTAGACGAATTATTTGCTTACGAATTAGTTCTTAGGAGAAATCAATGGTGCTGATAACATTGAATGAGCATGCCTGAAACGTTGGAACCGGTTCAGATTCCATCGTAAGATTATTTGCAAAGAGCACACTAAACAATTCTGCCTTGTCAGAGTCTTGAGAATGAAGTTCTTAGCTTCAATTAGTAATGTAGGAATTTCATAACCTCGTTTAGAGGAGGATCAACGGTGGAACAGTTGAGCATTAGATTTTGCAGAGTTTGTCTTGCTGAGTGCGCAAGATTTCCTCGGTCTGTCACGTGCAATATGAATCTTAGAGGCTAATTCAAAAATCTCTGCGATTCTAAGATGTACAGATAACGAACTAGTATATTGATCTTTTAACTGTTTCCTCAATTTCTTTAGTCGTGAAAAAAGAAAGTGAGTAACGGTGGATTACGAAACGTAGGGCTTGAAAATTTTGCTTGGAACAAATTCCAGAATGTTATTTGAAATGACTGACATGAAGTCACAAAGGCTTACTGCGTCGTTCGTGGAGTAGAGATGCTGCCAGTTCAATGAGTCCAAAAAGTTATTAATTAAGCTCATATCTGCTTAAAATCAACGAAGAGGGGAGCAATTTCGTTTGTGAAAATCAGGTCTTAAATATTCTTGTCTCTCGTTGAAGAACGGACAAGCTGGGATCAATTAGAAAATGTACAAATGTTTAAAATCCAGTCAATTTCAGGAAAATTAAAATCCCCAGCGATTATTTTAATGTTAAAATTGGACTCCAAATCCCAATTTAAAAATTTTGCAAAGTTTTGCATCATCATCATCGGATGATTGATTAGGAGGGTTGTAAATGCATCCGAGAATCACCTTTTTACGGGGCGACAGGATAATGGATGCGAAAGAGTAATTACCAGAGAATGACGTAGCATATCGATAAAGCGTAAAGTGCTTAAATGAAGCTTTAATATAGACAAGACAACCACCACCACGCTTGCTAAAGTGGTCTTGACGATAGAGATCATACTGGTATATGACAAGCAAAGAGTCGGAAATTAAGGGATGGGTCCAAGATTCAGTTATACATAAAACATCAGGCATTTACTTGAAAGCAATGGCTCTCAGTTGGGCCATCTTATTTATAACAGATCTAGCAGTAAGTAATATGACATCTAGCGTAGTTCAAGTATCCAAACTAGGGTTATCGTTATTTTTAAAACGAAGGACTTGGTAGTGGGGAAGTAAACTGTAGAGAGGAAGGTAAGGGTGGAAAGTAAAATTGCTGCTGTCTACAATAAGCTTAGCTGTGACTGCTAACTAAATTAGAATTATTGTAGAGAAACGTATTTTGGTGGTATCCATTCAGAGAAAGGCTATTTTCTGCGTTAGCGAAAAAAGGAGGCCTTTAAATAGGATTTTGAGGAATATCAGAATAATATGAGGGGAGAATGAGATTTGAAAATGGAACAAATTATTTTAGAATACTGTAACCATAAGGGGTAGAGTTAATAAATTGGGGAGCCTGAGAAGTTGTTTGGTTGGAATAATTGCTAGGAAAATTTTGGGTATGTATAGAAGATGCTGGACGGTTAGGAGGTTTTCCAACTGCAAGGCCATTTTTCTTTATGGAAATTAAGCCCGATTGCCCTATGACTGAATGTTCCTCCATAAAAGACTTAGACCAATAAAATTAGACATTTTGCATCATGCCGATAAAATTACGGCAAACGCTGCTCAGATTTGCGGCCTTATTTCTTATAATTTCTACCTTCCTAATATTAAAGTAAGACCTTATCGTATGTTTGTACTTCACATTCTTGAATTTTGCTGTCCTTACTTCTGTTTAATGAAGTTCTTAGCTTAAATTAGTAATGAAGGACAAAAAACTCCTTTATACTATTCTTTTAAATAATTTATACTCAACTAAACGCCAGCTGATGAAGCTACAACTTCTTCGGGTCAGGGGACTGGAAGCAGGCTTTTGTCTCCTTTTTCGACTTTATAAAATCTCAAATCACCCCAAGCTTTCAGTCATTACCCCGTTAGTCTTTCCTATAAGCTAAAGCAAATTTGGTACCAATCAAACCTCCTGCTGCATGCTCCACATGTAAAAGCTCTCTATTCTTTGCTTCTAGGTATAGCTTTCTTTGAAATAACTTGCCAAATGAAATTAGGGCGTTAACTAGTCTATCTGCACTCAAGCGAAGACTGCACATTTATCTTAAACCAGATACTATTAAACTTTTATTTTCGTCATCTTTTCCGGGTAGCTTTCTCTATGACTCCGAGATAGTACCATTGGTAATTTAAGTGAACTTCTTGAACATATTTCTTTTCTACCTCAAGTCCCCCAGGTACCATGATGTCTCCTTTTGCAAGCCAGTCATTCAAAAGATTAAGTTATTCGGACGTTCACATTTAAACGTACACATTCAAACGTACACAGTCTAAAATGCTCCCGGTTCGTTGGATACTTACCATCGTCAGTATTAAATTATTGATCCTTACATTCTGTAGTTTCATGTTCACTGACGCCTCTTCGCGAGATATTGTTTCATGCGCCTTAGTGAACAAGAACGAACCATATCGACTTTTCATTATCTTATTCTGAAATGTGACCACAGTATTAGCCTACTCTACCCCTAAGCTTATTTTCCTAGGCAGTTTTTTTCTCCTACCCTCTTTATTCGAAAATGGAGGCCTATTAAACTCTGCCTCCACTTTCAAGGTGGGAGTTTTTTTCTCTGCGTATTTTTTAGTTCACAATTTATTTCAAAACATCGCTAACTATTGCCCTAACAGGACAAGTTCTGCCTACAAATATTTAATATTTGTACATTTTGTCTGCACACCTGGTCATAATTTTATTTCGTTACAAATGTTTGTATAGACAGTGCCTTGCCGGCGCTAACCAAATATAAATTCTAAAATATCATTTTTAAATACTATTAATAACTTACCTGTATGCGATTTCACAGTCGTTTTAATTTATTTTTTTTTTCTCGATAAAATATCCCTTTCGGGTACTCAAATTAAACATCTATCTTTCCATTTATCTATCAGTATTTGTGTGTAGGATTGCAATTACGTGACTGAAAATATACTCTTATGTTGTAAGTAATTGACATTGAAACGGTAAGGGGATAGTCAACATATGATGCCACTGAAAGCAATCTTCTAAAAGAAGTAAGCACAATAGCAGCAACCACGAGGGCTGGGATGCGTTTAGGGACATAGCAGACTGAAAACGCGTGATGTATTATCCATCATCACTTTCAATTGCGGATAAATCATTTGCCGTTATAGCATCATTCACGTGTAGGGGAGCAAGTATGTTGGTGACTTACAATAGACAGTTATGTCGGTAGTAATTGGCAGTGAAGCGGTGTTACCGACAAAGGAACCGTGCGTGCAAGGGGTTAGTCGACATTTGCTGCCACTGAAGGCAGTCTCCTGGACGAAGCGAATACGGCAGTGCGACTAGCGGGCACCATGGAACGTTTGATGAGCACACTGACATGTGTCATTTTTAATCGCCAAGAAGCTGTCAAGATCAAAGGTCGTAGGCCGTTGGTTCAAATTCGAAGGTAAGTGAATTCTCGAATTTTAAACAGATTGCTTCGTTTCGTGTCAAAACGTTTAGCTTAATTGTGGATAATTTATTTCTATTTCTTACTCTTTATCAACTGCACACACCTGTGGTTATTGTATTTTACAATAGGGGAAAATATAGGTTTTAAAACTTTTTCACCCGACATAGCCTCATAAAATTTCTTGCAGATTTACGTAAAAAGGACGAAATCTAAAGATAAATTCTAGAACTTTAAATGAAATTTTGAAAGTATACTTAATTTCCAGCGAAAAATAGTTTGCATTAGTTAATATACCAGTTGAGATAATTTTTCATCCTGTGTAGCCTATTCGCTTATTCTATTTTCAGTCTAAACTCGTAACCAAGAAGATTTTTTCTTGCAGTGCTCTGCTTAAAACATATCTCATTACATATCTAACAAATATTACCTCTCTTATTACGCAAAACGTCACTAGCGACAATTTTTCTTTCGTTCAGTTCAGTTCAGTGTATTTGAGAAAAATAGGCTTACGCCTTTGAAATCCCTATTTGATACAGAAAGTCGGAGGAATAATAAGCAATGTAAAAAAGTTACAGTCAAGTGAATGCAGGCAGATTTAAGTGGTACACGGATATTGTTAAGGTAAAGTAGTCACATAATCTTCCTGGTGCAGCAACATATGTATGTCAAGCCGATGTTTAAATATATCCACAGACTGGGACATTAAAATCGCCTCAGGTAGGTTATTCCACGGTTTCAAGACACGGTTGGTGAAAAAAATACTTCCTCACATCCAATCTTACTTGGGGCACACTTAGTTTGAATGGATGACCTCGGAGATTATTCGTAGTAGCAAGTTGGAAAAAAGTCATCACATAGGAAGGTGCAATCCATGCCACGCATGATACGGAAAGTTTGTATCAAGTCTCCGCGCAACTGCCTATAACTCAGAGGATAGAGCTGAAGGTTATTAAGGCGAATCTCATATGGCAGTTCACCTGACCTCTTACAAATTTTGTGGCTCATCGCTGTACCCTTTCGAGCATTTTGTAGTCCTGTTGGGTCCACGGACGCCAGGCTTGGATCACATATTCAAGATGGGGCCTAACAAACGTTCCAAAGACTTTAGAAAACCAGTCTTCATCGAAAACTTTAAATGCCCGCTTGATAGAGTACAGCATTGAATCGGCGGATTAAGCCGCCTTGCAGCATTGCGTAGAAGGCTTCAGGTTGTCTGTCATCCCAACGCCGAGATCCTTCTGTGTGTGTGTTTCTCGGAGTGGCATACCGTTTAAAAAGTAGGGTCGCATATCAGTGACCTGATTCCGACTTCCCAGACGTAGCAGGGCGCATTTGTTTGAGTTGAAGGACAAGAGCCATTTGCGGAACCACTCGTCCAATCGATGGAGATTTTCTTTGAAATCGTCTCAATCGGCAGTATTGTTGATAACTTTCCAAATTTTTATATCGTCCGCAAACATAGCAAAGTCACAGTCCAATTCCTGTACACAATCATTAATAAACAAGAGAAATTGGATTGGTCCGAGAACTGAACCTTGCGGAACTCCCCTCTCGATGACTGTGCGCTTTGATCGCGATCCGCCTACGCAGACCACTTGGGAACGACCGATGAGAAAATTCTTGATCCACGTAAGAAGTTTGCCTCCAATACCAAACATTCTTAACTTATAAAGGAGATGCTGGTGCGGAACACTATCGAATGCCTTTCTGGAAATCAATGTAGGCCACATGGACAGTGTATTTTGCATCGAGTGCTTTTGTCTTACTTTGCATAGTATAAAGTAAGTTCGTGACACACGATCTTCCCCTACGAAAGCCATCTTGTGCGGTTGATAAGAGGTTATGGGTTTTTAAATAAATCATCAATTCCTTTTTGACAAGCTTCTCCATAACCTTGCAAAAGATTGAGGTCAGGCTGACAGGCCTGTAGTTTGTAGCAAATGCACGACTACCGCTTTTTTGAAGCGGTGTAATGTGGGCTGTTTTCCAGTCGGTAGGAAGCATTCCCGTGTCGAACGATTTCTGGCACAGAAAAGATAGCGGTTTGGCCAGCTCTCGAGCAAGTTCGATGAGTAACTTTTCTGGAATCTCGTCGGGGCCAGGGGATTTGCATGCGTTCAGACTTTTTAATTCTTCAAAGACTGCCTCTTCTCGAAAGAGCATCTCCTGAATAATTGGTGCTCCCATAGTCTCGCAACAAGATGGAATAAAAACTGCTTCTCGGGCGAAAACTGACTGAAAGAACTGTGAAAAGTGTTCAGCTTTGTTTTGAATTTCTGTAATCTTGAAACCATCATCGTTTCTCATTACAGGAATTGGGTTCCTGTTTCGTGTGCTTTTTCTTACATAGCTGTAGAGCAATTTGGGATTGTGAACTGCTCGCTGGAGCAAATCCCTCTCGTAATCCCGTCGGCTGTTGAAGATTAAGCTTTTTACCTTATTCCTTTGCGTTTTGTATGTTTGCAAGGCTAAATTTTCATTGGATCGGCAAAATTTCTTCCAAAGCCTTCCTTTCCTGTTAATCTCTCGTTTCAGTTCCCTTGTTAGCCACTGTCGTCTGTTAGATATCCTAAGTTTTGATGGCGGACAGTGGCATTTTATTCGGTTCAACAACCACTCCTTTAAATAAATTCCAGTCCTCAGAGACATTTCCGGAGAAGAAAAGATCCCAGTCCATTCGTGATGCCACAGCTCTCATCTCCCCGCCATAGATTGAGCCTGGTTTCATTCATTGCAGGTGGCACCGAATATAAACCATACTCCTATGAAAGTAATGCATGATCACTTCGACCAAGTGAAGGTAGGTAGTGAACCGAATTTATACTGTCAGGATCTTTAGTGAAGGCGAGATCTAAACAACTAGCCTGTTGTCCTCCACGTGCTCTTGTTGGAAAAAAAACATGTTGTGTGAGAAGAGCTTCAAGTGTAGACTTAAGCAGATGGTGCTCGAAGGACAACTTTGAGCACTGCGCCAGCAGATCGTTTCATCGAATGCTGGGTGCATTAAAGTCCCCCATTAGAACAACATCAGGTCGACTACCAATTTCCTTTATGTTCTCCAACAAACAAGTATCAGCGTCAGTGTCTGTCCCCGGTGGTCGTTAGAGAGTCATGACTTCAAGGGACTGCGATCCCCGCGTCTTTATTTTCAGTCAAATAGCCTCAATACCATTGTTACTCTTCTCTGTCATTTCACAAACTGTAAAATTGCTTTTAACATACATCGCAACTCCTCCACCCTGGCTGTGAGTGCGGTCTCTCCTGAACAACTGGTACCCGGATAAGGCTACTTCGCAATCGCTGATGTTCTGTGACAGCCACGTTTCTGTGCTTGCCATAATATCGGGAGACAGAATGGCTACCTGAATTCTCAGTTCGTCGAGCTTCGAAAGCAGACTTTGGGCGTTTGTATACAGAAAGTTAAGTTGGCGGCACTCGGCCCTGCAAAATTCCGTTTGTCTCGAGTGTGCCAATACTACTGTGTCACTGCCATCATTAGCTTTGGCTGGTTCCAGAGTAATTATCAGAGTATTATCACTTTTAAAATTACTGATATTTTAAACTCAATATGAAACCTCAGTCACAGCTTTAGACACAAATATCATCTTAGCGTAAAATTTCCACAAGAGCAACCCACTATAAGCATGAAGAAACTAGACCATGACGCCCTGGAAAATTTTAATATTTTTATATCTCAATATGGTTCTCTGTTCACGATCCTTGGTACCATTTGCGACGGAAATTTGTCTTCCCTCACTTCTCAACAATGCAAGAAACTTGAGCCGTTTATAAACATGGTTATTATTAAATCATATGACCGATATAAGAGAAGTTCCAACTTTCTTTTAAAAAACCTCCCTAAGAGTAAAATCCCCTGGACGTCGCATTTCATTTCCTTTACTAATGCGACTTTAACTTTAAAGTTGCGGAAGCTAAAAGGTTGTCTTCTCGTAGCGAAACCCACCAATTCTGGTCAAACGTTTTTTCGGCGATTTAAGAGGACATTATTTTCTCGAAGCATGAGCACTCGGCTCAATATTAGAAGAAAAACACGCTGTTTATCTGTGGAAATAAAACCCCAATAGAAGGTCTGGTTTTACTCACATTAGCAAACGAGAAGCCTAGGTATAAATCTACAATACCAAAAGTTATCTCAGAGCTTGGCCCTTTAGCTAATGCAAGCACACGGCCCTCCGGATTAACAGGAATTTTGATTCTGCGATATTTATTTTGTAATGATTGGATCTTCTGGGCCTTAAATATACAATTCGCATATATATGTATTTTAAAAAAGTGATAACGCAATAATTCCCTGTTGTTTTCCAATCTCAATTTCTACAAAGCCTGAGGAAAAATGCAATAAACTCGACTTTCTGAACACAAACCATGAATTAATAAATAATTTTGAAGCTCTCTTGATTGGAGTAACATATTTTGAAAAAACAACAGAAACATTTCCATAAGTTATTGTGCAGCCTTATAGAAAAAATCAAGCTTTTATCCCGCTTTAGATTTTTAATTCAAATAGAGCCTCTTCTACTGTTCCACATTTTCTCAAAAAAAGACTTCAAAAATTACGAAAGCAACTTAACGATTATGCCTAGAAGCTCGTGGTCAGTTCACTTAAGGATTGCACAAATATTTGAATTATCATTGAAAATTAGGCTCGCGCGAGATAGGCGTAAGGAGTCTCGGGCATTAAGTGATGCCAATTTATCCGAATCTGTTGCTATACTCCTCCATGTTTGGCCACCGGCTAAGCTTTTGATTGTTACTCCGATTTTACTTAACTGTAACAAAAATTTCGATACAGAGGATTTGGGCAAACCAGAATAGTTTAAATTTATTTTTCGCCAACCACTTTACCATTGAAACTAGCCTTAATCCCTCAATTCCTCTGCCTTCAACTTCAAATTCACTTCTAAAAGCCATTAATTTTTTCGCCTTAAGGTACTCAAAAACAAATAGCTCACCTAAAAAACATATTCAGATGCAACTGATCACATTCCAAACTCTTTTATTAAAAAATTAAAAGATTTTAAAATTTACTAAGCAAAGTATTCTCAGTATTTCTCAAAAACATTTTCTTTCCCTATTATTGGAAAACTTCTATTATAATTTTAGTTTTTAAATCAAGTTCCCGCTCTGACATTCATAAAACTCGCTCTCTTGCCAAACACTTTGAAAAACTAATTGCAAAACAAATAAAGATTTTTGCGTAAGTACCCAAATTCTCAACTCCTCCCAACATGGCTTTTTATCGGACCGCTATTGTGAAACCTGCCGCTTGTCTTTTCTAAATCTAATAACCTCTCATCGTAATGAGCATCTATACTTTGCATTTATCTATTTTGATCTGAGTAAAGTTCCTCATAAACGATATCAAGCCAAACTAGTGGCTTTCGGATGTCGCAGTCCCCTTACTGACTTTATTAGATCATACCTACCTGAGCGAAAACAAAAAGGTTTAGAGGGGTCCTCATACTCAAGTAATACCCCCATTATGGGTGGTGTTTTGTTGTTCGTACTTAACATAAATGCTATTTCATCGATAGTTAAACATTTTCAATCTTATATTTTTTCTAATGACCTCATATGCGTGTATTCCTTCTCTAACTCTCTGGCCAAACGATGCCTAGAACCAATTCATTCAGACTTAGATGCATTTTCGGCGTAAAACTCCACATGGCTAATGGAGTTCTCAACTTTTAAGCGTCGCTAAATGTGTTATGGCCTGTAAGGCTGCCGCAACCTGTAGTATTTAAAGGTTGACGTTTGAATTGGACATAGACCAATAAAATTAGACATATAGCATCATGCTGATAAAATTACAGCAAACGCTGCTCAGATTTGCGGCTTTATTTCTTATAATTTCTACCTTCCTAAAATAAAAGAAAGACCTTATCACATGTTTGTACTTCCCATTCTTGAATTTTGCTGTCCTTTCTTCGGTTTAATGAACGAATCTAGCCGTTCAAAAACTGAAAATGTCCAAAGAAATTTCACAAAAAAACTCCTATATCCTATTCTTTTAAATAAGTTATACTCAACTAAAGGCCAGCTGACGAAGCTACAACTTCTTCTGGTCAGGGGACTGGAAGCAGGCCTATGTCTCCTTTTTCGACTATATAAAAATCTCAAATCTCCCCAATCTTTCAGTCATTATACCCGTTAGTCTTTCCTATAAGCTAAGCAATTTGGTACCAACTATACCTCCTGCTGCATGCTCCACATGTAAACGCTCTCTATTTTTTCCTTCTAGGTAAAGCTTTCTTTGAAATAACTTGCCAATTGAAATTAGGGCGTTAACGAGTCTATCTGCACTCAAGCGAAGACTGCACATTTATCTTAAACCAGATACTATTAACCTTTTATTTTTGTCATCTTTTCCAAGTAGCTTTCTCTATGACTCCGAGATAGTACCATTAGGAATTTACGTGAACTTCTTGAACCTATTTCTTCGCTACCTCAAGTCCCCCAGGTACCATGATGTCTCGTTTTGCAACCAGTCATTCAAAAAATTAAGTCATTAAGACATTCACATTCGAAAGTACACATTCAGACGTACACAGTCTAAAATGCTCCCGGTTCGTTGGATCCTTACCATCGTCAGTATTAAATTCTGAATCCTGAAATTCTGAAGTTTCAAGTTCACTGACGCCTTTTCGCGAGATCTTTTTTCCTACGCCTTAGTGATCAACGATCCGTATCGACGTTTCATTATCTCATTCTGAAATTTAACTGCAGTATTAGCCTACTCCTTCCCCTTACCTTATTTTCCTAGGCAGTTTTTTCTCCTACCCTTTATTGGAAAATGAAGGCCTATTGAACTCTGCCTCCATTTTCAAGGTAGGATTTTTTTCACTGCGTATTTTTTAGTTCACAATTTATTTCAAAACATCGCTAACTATTGCCCTAACAGGACAAGTTCTGCTTACAAATATTAAATATTTGTATATTTTGTCTGCACACCGACAGTGCCTTGCCGGCGCTAACCAAATATAAATTCTTAATTCTTAAAAAAGTATGTGGATTCAATTTCAATTCAATTCAATTCAATTTATTGAGGGAAGTAGGCATGGGCCTGTGAGTACCCTATTTGTAACGTAAAATTAAGTGCGGTATACAGAGAAACCGTATGGGTTGCAAAGGTACAAAAGGCGGTCATAGAATATGACAAGTGGATAACACCCACTCTCAAACTATCTTCGCAACGTGCCAAGATAGCAAACAAAGATATGGGTATCTTAGGAGCGATCAAAAGATTCCTCGTTAATTTTGACGAAAAGATTTTGGGCGCGTGTTTGGAACATTTTTCCGGCCGTTGTTGGAATAATTCGTTCAGGCGTGGCACGCCTGGACGAAACATGTGTACACTATTTTGGAGAAATTTCAACGGAGGGCGAGAAATCTAGTCAGTGGATTGGAATGCCTACCCTATGAGGGCCGACTAGAAAGACTAGAAAAACTGTTTAAGCTTTTGAATAGTCGTACATCTAATCCCCTTACCACTGTGAGGCAGCTTGACCACCCTCGGTACAGCAGTCATCGCAATGTCTTTTTATTTCTTCCTTTAGCTCGCACTGTTAAGTTTCGTCGATTTTTTTCGGTAAACGCCATAGCCATGTGGAATAAACTTCCCCATAATGTAAAAATCTAGCGAAGTGTTTCTTTTTTTCAAGAGAACTATTATTATTTTTGCATTCAGATCAGTTTCCGAGAATTCTGGGCGCCGACACGATAGAATCCGTTTTCCTGTTCGACGGAGAGCGCGGCATATGAGCCCGATCCCAGATCTTACCTAGAGGGATACGGCACCGTCTCTGCAGCGTGTATGCGTTGACTTCTTCGGCAGACAGTGAGCAACCGTCCACGGTTGCACTCTTGCCTGGGGCAGAATCCCGGTTCCTAACAAAGACAGAGAAACTGCAAACAGACTGATCTGAACTGCGATCATCCTTACCGGTGGCAACCTTTTCTCTTGAATAATATAAAGATAGGAAAAACACTTATAATGATATATATTCAGGAGTTTTTTTCACTGCCAGCCTGATCCCCATTGAATATTTTATCTGATAATGCCTGTTAACCGGCATTTAATACAACGTTTATTATCATTATTATTATTATTATTATTATTATTATTATTTTCTCTCTTTTATAGGCCATTCAGAGGGTATATCATATTTGTCTTCAAACTTCTCAGAGGAATTGATTGTGTTTTTCAAATTGCCGATTATTTTGAATTGGCAAACAGCAATCTCCGGGGATCGAATACAAACTGAAAACAAATCATGCTAAACTTAAAGTGCGGGCCAACTTTTTTTCTCATCGGGTGATTGAAAAATGGAACAATCTGCACTCTTAGGTTTTTCAGGCTGAGAGCGCTGCAATGTTTAAAAGAGGACTTGATGAATTTTAACTTGATAGACATTTATTTAGCCGACCTAAATGACCGATTTACTATAGCGATATCGATATTTAGAATTTGCACCTTTCGCTAGCGTCTAACTGTTAATTGGTTTTCAAAGGCTATGTCGGCTTAGTAGACTATGTACCTACTTAAGATTAAAATAACAAGTGTACTACGTAAAGCTGCCTACATTCACTTGACTGTAATTTCTTTACATTGCTTCTAATTCTTGCGATTTTATGTAGCAAATAGGGAGTTCAAATGCCTTAGCCTATTTTCCTCAAATACACTGAGCTTAACTGACCCCACGGTTTCACGTCGTGTAGGTTCGTATGGATAAACACTTCGAATCTATCCAGAAGCTAGTCTTTTGGTGGTGGGGAACCTCGATTCTCAGATTATAGGTACTATAACTCAGGCTGTCAGCCCAAAAACGTTCCTCTGGTGTTTGGCCGCCAAGTTCACTTTTCAGAGTTAAAGTGTAGGCCAGAAGGTAGTGTTGAGGTAATACATTTGAACTTATGTGTTCAACGTGCCTCTCTTAGCTCTCTTGAAAAGGTCAACAAAACAATCGGCTTAGGCGTTTACTTGCGGATGGAATGACCGTGACGTCACATGTCGAATTTACCGTTTCTGGCGTAGTTGTCAGAACATTGATGACGTAAACTGGGTGTCATTATTTGTTACGAGCTCTGTGGGATGTCATTTATACAGATAAGATTTTCCGTCATTTGTTATGATCCCCATGGTAGCTGCTGCGTCATTGGCAACTTCCAGCAATTTGAACATGCACAGTCCTCTCCTAGAGATAATCGGTGGAGGAATGATCCAGCGAAGACCAAAGGGATTTGGTTCAGGGTCTCTTGATCTCCGGCCATTGACGTGGTGGTAATTTTGGTGGGTTGTTAGCCTTATGACCACATTGACCATAACTTCAAACGAAAAATGTATATATCGTCATAAATTTCCCGTCAATATACGTACCTTCGGGCCAATTGTTTCATACGGTACATTCGCCGGTGTCCGGCGTGCAGTTCACCTAAAACGTGTTGTTTGTGTTTGACTGGAATCGCCACTCAACCATCCTTTATTATAAATGCTTCAGTGATCAACAGCTGCTCCTTATGATTCCTGAAGGGCTCTTTATCTAGGTTATTTAGTTTTCTTTTGGCATCTCGTTCCGAATTAACTCCATCATTTGGTGTTATAGTGCGCCTTTGGCCCTAGTTACCCTAATATTTTCGGCTGCGTGGGGAACCAGCCAACAGAAACCTCTAAATGTTCGTCGTCTTGCATCAATTTTTTTTAACCACAACGTCTTCCTGACTAACGTCGTCTACGCTTTGTCATGATAAAGATCCAGAAGCTCCGAATATCTGGGCGTTCATGTACTGAACTGTGAGGTGGGAACTCAGGAGGGTGGTATTACAACGTTTTATCCTCTTGGCCGCATAATCCGACGTGCCACAATTCGCGCCTAGCAAAACTTTAGTGGCTGATGATCCATTTGGAGGACGAAAGGTCTACTCTAAATGAACTTATAGAATTTATGCACTGCAAAGATGATAGCCGGTGTCTCTTTCTCGTTTTGACTATAGTTTCTTTCTGCGGATTCGTGCGTGGAATAACTTTCGTAAAAGATCGATTATTCGATCAGCCTTACGCCTTAGAAAAAGCATCATGCATAATAAATACTGCAGCGCTCGCTTATTGACTGTCAGAATTAACAAGTATAAGCTAGCATTGAGGGTGGTTTCACCATCGTTTAGCCATGGACTGTACCATAGCAGAATGAAAGCATGATAAATGCAAGTTTCAACTTTTGTTGTGATATGCGAGGTTTAAGCGGTTGCTTGAATGTCTTTGTTGCAAGTGCCACCTGCCGACCAAAATAAACAATGCCCAAAGCACAAACCCATACGGCACAAGAATATGCACCAGGCATTACGAAATGGAGTTTTCGAGAAGGTAAAGCATGCATAAAATGAAATGTAATGTGTAACATTTTGGTTCAAAAATACTAACTGATCACTGTGTGCTAAAATATATCGGAGGCCTTGCCGCGTTCCAGAAATGTAATTTCAATTTCAATTTTAAGTTTTATTAGTTCTGTTGCAGCAACGAGGGTCGCTAGGCATGGACAATCTTTAAGGATGTCACTCTAACTCATACTTGTAGGTTTGTGTCCGTTCACAAGGGTGCACATTAGGTTAAATATTGGGTCTCCCAAGGCTTCACACACGATGCTGAAGAGCTATGTTAAATGAAATTTTACTGCGAGAAAGTAAGGCTTTCTTTATTAAAGTGGTAGTTGTGTGCAGCCACCGTTCTAGGACTGAGTTTAGACAGTCATAAATAAGCGATATCAGGTACTGGAGTAAAAGGATTCCATGAGGCGCTATAAAAATAAACACCACTCAAAATCATAAAAGGGTTAGGTTTAAAGTATTCGGTCATGAGACCTGCTGTAAGTACAGAAAATGTCTACAAAAATCTTTTGCCTGAAGTACAAAATTTGAAGAAGGAAGATTGATCCTAGATTTGAAGTCAATCGTGCGCCTCCGGTCATTTGCACGCAATACCGGGGCAAGTTGCACAGCAATTATTGAAAACTCCTCTCATTTTCATTTTTATAATAACCAATTCTTTTCCATAAAGCCTTGATTCTTTCGCTAAGATTCTATGGTTTCTCCGGATTTGACATCCTGAATATTTTACTATTCAATGACACCTGAAAACAAGAGCTTTCACAGTTTCTGTACTCGCGCACTGATATTAGGTTCTGAGTGGGGCTGCCTCGTACGGCCGCCCAATGGATTTCATTTCTAATACATGTCTACTAACCGCTGTTCTGTAGATGGGTCTGGGATGCTTCTTTTCTTTTGGATGGATTGTTCCCCAGTCGTTTACTTGGTTTAATTGACAAACTGCGTAGTATACCTCGCGGAAATCTTCAGGGGGCGCGGGGAGAGATAACTTGGGTTTGGTATTCAACCAACTTTGCCATTACTTGGCACATGGAATTGCCGCTGCTGTGTTGGCTTCAGCTGAAAGACGGCTTACGGTAGCATCCTAGGTGGACAACCGCATTCAACGCATGGTTCCTTAGTCAGCAACTACATCTCATTGCAAATTGCAAATCGCATAAAGGTATAGCTTTAGTCCTCTAATTTATTCGCTACACGAGAACGCTGAAATAACGCTGAAAGATGTATCCACAATTGAAAGTAACGATAGACAAAACAAGATGCGGCTTTCATCTGCTATGTCACCAAACGTTCCCAGGTGGCCGCTAGTCGCACTGCCATGTTCGCTTCGTCCAGGAGACTGCCTTCAGTGGCATCACATGTTGACTATCCCCTTGCACGCACGGTTCCTTTGTCGGTAACATCGCTTCACTGCCAATTACTACCGACATAACAGTCTATTGTAAGTCACCTACATACTTGCTCCCCTACACGTGAATGATGCTACAACGGCGAATGATTCATCCACAATTGAAAGTGATGACGGATAAGACATCACGCGTTTTCAGTCTGCTATGTCCCTAAACGCATCCCAGCCCTCGTCGTTGCTGCTATTGTGCTTATTTCTTCTAGAAGACTGCCTTCAGTGGCATCATATGTTGACTATCCCCTTACACGGATGGTTTATTAGTCGATAATATCGTTTCAATATCAAGTACTTACAACATAAGAGTATATTTTCAGTCACGTAATTGCAATCCTACACATAAATACTGATAGATAAATGGAAAGATAGATGTTTAATTTGAGTACCCGAAAGGGCACTTTTATCAAGAAAAAAATAAATTAAAACGACTGTGAAATCGCATACAGGTAAGTTATTAATAGTATTTAAAAATGATATTTAAGAATTTATATTTGATTAGCGCCGGCAAGGCACTGTCTAAACAAACATTAGTAAAGAAATAAAATTATGACCAGGTGTGCAGACAAAATGTACAAATATTAAATATTTGTAGGCAGAACTTGTCCTGTTAGAGCAAATAGTTAGCGATGTTTTGAAATCAAATTGTGAACTAAAAATACGCAGTGAAAAAAACTCCCACCTTGAAAGTGGAGGCAACGTTCAATAGGCCTCCATTTTCGAATAGAGGTAAGAGAAAAAAACTGCCTAGCAAAATAAGGTAAGGTGGTAGAGTAGGCTAATACTGCAGTAACATTTCAGAATGAGATAATGAAAACGTCTATATGGTTCGTTCTTGATCACTAAGGCGTATGAAACCATATCTCGCGAAGAGGCGTCAGTGAACTTGAAACTTCAGAATTTCAGGATCCAGAATTTAATACTGACGATGGTAAGTATTCAACGAACCGGGAGAATTTTAGACTGTGAACGTCTGAATATCTTCATCTTTTGAATGATTAGTTGCAAAAGGAGACATTGTGGTACCTGAAGGACTTGAGGTAGAAAAGAAATAGTTTCAAGAAGTTCACTTAAATTCCCAATGGTACTATCTCGGAGTCATAGAGAAAGCTACTCGGAAAAGATGACGAAAATAAAAGGTTAATAGTATCTGGTTTAAGATAAATGTGCAGTCTTCGCTTGAGTGCAGATAGACTAGTTAACGCCCTAATTTCAATTGGGAAGTTATTTCAAAGAAAGCTTACCTAGAAGGAAAGAATAGAGAGCGTTTACATGTGGAGCATGTAGCAGGAGGTATAATTGGTACCAAATTTCTTAGCTTACAGGAAAGACTAACGGGGTAATGACTGAAAGCTTGGGGAGATTTTAGATTTTATATAGTCGAAAAAGGAGACATAGGCCTGCTTCCGTTCCCCTGACCCGAAGAAGTTGTAGCTTCGTCAGCTGGCCTTTAGTTGAGTATAACTTATTTAAAAGAATAGGATATAGGAGTTTTTTTGTGAAATTTCTTTGGACATTTTCAGTTTTTGAACGGCTAGAGTCGTTCATTAAACCGAAGAAAGGACAGCAAAATTCAAGAATGGGAAGTACAAACGTAAGATAAGGTCTTAATTTAATTTTAGGAAGGTAGAAATTATAAGAAATAAAGCCGAAAATCTGAGCAGCGTTTGCTGTAATTTTATCGGCATGATGCAAAATGTCCAATCTTATAAGTCTACGTCAAATTCAAAGGTCAACCTTTATTTATAACAGGTTGCGGCAGCCTCACAGGCCATAGCACATTTAGCGACGCTTAGAAGTTGAGAACTCCATTAGCCATGGGGAGATGCACGCCGAAAATGCATCTAAGTCTGAATGAACTTGTTCTAGGCAACGTTTGGCCATAGATTTAGAGAAGGAATACACGCATTTGAGGTCATCAGAATAAAGATAAGATTGAAAATGTTTAACTATCGATGAAATAGCATTTATGTTAAGTACGAACAACAAAGGACACCACCCACAATGGGGATATCACTTGAGTATGAGGACCCCTCTAAACCTTTTTGTTTTCGATCAGGTAGGTATGATCTAATAAAGTCAGTAAGGGAACTACGACATCCGAAATCCACTAGTTTGGCTAGATATCGTCTACGAGACACTTTATTGAATGCCTTACTCAGATCAAAATAGATAACTACTACAGATAGATGATCATTACGAAGAGAGGTTAGTAGATTTAGAAAATACATGTGGCAGGTTTCACAAGAGCGGTCCGATAAAAAGCCATGTTGGGAGGATTTGAGAATTTAGTTACTTACGCAAAACTCTTTATTTGTTTTGCAATTAGTTTTTCAAAGAGTTTAGTGAGATAGCCAGGTTTATGAACACCGCGATAGTTATTAATGTCAGAGCGGGAACCGGATTTAAAAACTGGAATTATAATAGAAGTTTTCAAATGATCGGGGAAGAAACCGTTTTCGAGAAATACTGAGAATACTTTGCTTAGTAAATGTGGAAAATCTCTTAATTGTTTTATAAGAGAGTTTGGAATGTGATCAGTTTCAACTGAATATGTTTTTTAGGTGGGCTATTTCTTTTTGAGTACCTTAAGGCGAAAAAATTAATGGCTTTTCGAAGTGAATTTGAAGTTGAAGGCAGAGAAATTGAGGGATTAAGGCTAGTTTCAATGGTAAAGTGGTTGTCAAAAAATGAATTTAACAATTCTGCTTTGCCCAAATCCTCTGTAAATAATTTTTTGTTACAGTTAAGTAAATCGGAGTTACAATCAAAAGCTTAGATGGTGGCCCAACATGGAGGAGTTTAGCAACAGATTTTGATAAATTGGCATCACTTAATGCCCGAGACTCCCTATGCCTATCTCGCGCGAGCCTAATTTTCAATGATAATTCAAATATTTGTGCAATACTTAAGTGAACTGACCACGAGCTTCTAGGCTAATCGTTAAGTTGCTTTTGTAATTTTTGAATTCTTTTTTGAGAAAAAGTGGAACAGTAGAAGAGGCTTTATTTGAATTAAAAATCTAAATCGGGATAAAAGCCTGGATTTTTTCTGTAAGGCTGTGCAATAACTCATGGAAAATGTTTTTGTTGTTTATTGAAAAGATTGAAGATCCAATCATTACAAAATAAGTATCGCAGAATCAAAATTCCTGTTAATCCGGAGGGCCGTGTGCTTGCATTAGCTAAAGGGCCAACCTCTGAGATAACCTTGGGTATTGTAGATGTACACCTAGGCTTCTCGTTTGCTAATGCGGGTAAAACCCGACCTTCTATTGGGGTTTTATTTCCACAGATAAACAGCGTGTTTTTCTTCAAATATTGAGCTGAGTGTTCATGCTTCGAGAAAATAATGTCCTCTTCAATCGCCGAAAAATCTTTTGACCAAAATTAGCGGGTTTTTGCTACGAGAAGACAACCTTTTATCTTCCGCAACTTTAAAGTTAAAGTCGCATTAGTAAAGGAAATGAAATGCGACGTCCAGGGGATTTTACTCTTAGGGAGGTTTTTTAAAAGAAAATTGGAACTTCTCTTATATCGGTCATATTATTTAATAATAACCATGTTTATAAACGGCTCAAGTTTCTCGCATTGTTGAGAAGTGAAGGAAGACAACTTTCCGTCGAAAATGGTACCAAGGATCGTGAACAGAGAACCATATTGAGATATAAAAATATTAAAATTTTCCAGGGCGTCATGGTCTTGTTTCTTCATGCTTATAGTGGGTTGCTCTTGTGGAAATTTTACGCTTAGAGGATATTTGCGTCTAAGCTGTGACTGAGGTTTCATATTGAGTTTAAAATATCAGTATTTTTAAGCATAACACTCTGATAATTACTCTGGAACCAGCCAAAGCTAATGATGGCAGTGACATTACAGCGGCCAGCACACTCGAGCAAAACGGAGGGCCGAGTGCCGCCAACTTAACTTTCAGTATACAAACGCCCAAAGTCTGCTTTCAAAGCTCACGAACGAGACCCAGGCAGCCATTCTGTCTCCTGATATTATGGCAATCACAGAAACGTGGCTGTCACAGTAAACATCAGCGATTGCGAAGCCTTATCCGGGTACCGAAGCGTCTGAGGAGAGACCACCAGCCAGGCGGAGTGGAGTTGCGATGTATGCTAAGCACCTTATTTGTAAAACACGAGAAGAGGCAACAATGGTATTGAGGCTATTTGACTGAAAATAAAGACGCGGGATCGCAGTCCCTTGAAGTCATGACTCTCTAACGACCACCGGGGACAGACACTGACGCTGATAATTTGTTTGTTGGAAACATATGAAATTGGTATTCCATCCGACATGCCCACTGACTTTAACGTAATCCAGCATTCGATGAAACGATCTGCTGGCGCAGTCGCCACTTCGAGCACCATCTGCTTAAGTCTACACTTGAAGCTCTTCTCACACAACATGTTTTTCCACCGCATACGTATAACAACAGGCTTAAATGTTTAGATCTCGTCACCTGCGATCCGATGGCGCAACGGTCACCACCGGCCTTCATCATCGAAGGATCATGCATTATTAGGAGTATGGTTTATATTCGGTGCCACCTGCAATGAATGAAACCAGGCTCAATCTATGGCGGGGAGATGAGAGCTGTGGCATCAATGAATGGACTGGGATCTTTTCTTCTCCGGAAATGTCTCTGAGGACTGGAATTTATTTAAAGAGTGGTTGTTGAACCGACAAATGCCACTGTCCGCCATCAAACCTGCATATCTAACAGACGACAGTGGCTAACAAGGAACTGAAACGAGAGATTTAAATATGGCGCGTTTTGAAGCTAAACGGCCGATCCAATGAAAATTTAATACCTTAAAACATAGCCGTAAAACGCAAAGGAATAAGGTAAAAAAGCTTAATCTTCAACAACAGCCGACGGATTACGAGGGATTTGCTCCAGCGAGCAGTTCACAATCCCAAACGGCTCGCCAAGGCAAGAAAAAGCACACGAAATAGGAACCCACTCCTGTAATGAGAAACGACAGATGAAGATTACAGAAATCAAACAAAGCCGGACCTTTTCACAGTTCTTTTCAGTCAAGCTGCCCGAGAAGCAGTTTTTATTCCATCTTGTTATTGCGAGACTATGGGAGCACCAATTATTCAGGAGATTTTTCGAGAAGAGGCAGTCTTTGAAGAATTAAAAAGTCTGAACGCATGCAAATCCCCTGGCCCTCGACGAGATTCCAGAAAAGTTACCACCGAACCGCTCGAGCTGGCCAAACCATCTTTTCTGTGCCAGAAATCGTTCGACACGGTCGCTTCAACACTGGAAAAACAGCTCATTACACCGCTTCAAAAAGCGGTAGTCGTGCATTTGCTATAAAACCAGGCCTGTCAAATTGACTCTCATCTTTGCAAGGTTGCGATGGAAGCTTG
>WEDG01008804.1:0-10815 GCA_017591395.1 Schistocephalus solidus | reverse complement strand
GTCCTGAAGAACGGGAGCTATGTCCAGATGGGCCTTGGGCGTGGTATACTGGATGAGTTAAACCACCGCAGAGAAACTAAAATTCCTGAAATGGGCATCCAGTTGCACATCGATGGAATGAAGTTGTTTAAAGGATCAGGACAATGCCTGTGGCCTATTCTTGCTCGGGTAACCTACCCGGTAGTTGGACGGCCGTTTGTAGTCGGTGTTCTCTGTATTCGGCAAGCCGGAGCCACTGGATGAGTTTTTGATGGATTGCATTGATGAATTGAAAGAAATTTTGGGAGTTGGCCTACTGCTTCCACACACTGGGCAAATAATGAAAGTTAAATTATCCAATTTCATATGATACTCACCAGCTCGCTCATATGTCCGGCAGGTGAAATCCCACAATGGACACTATGGATGCGACAGGTAAGTCATTTGGTGAAGGTAATGGAAAACACTCTAGATGCTGTCAGGTTGGAATTTCTATAGCTCACCACATGACTTTCCCCGTGTATAGCGGGGTCAGAGGGGGCCAGATGGGGCTGGTGCTCGTAGGGTCTCTTATTACAAAAAACGTCACTAGTGGCAATTTTCCTTTTGTATTATAGCTTTGAAAAATACTGATATTTTAAACTCAATATTAAACCTCAGTCAGCGCTTAGACACAAATGTCCTCTTAACGTAAAACTTCCACTAGAGCAACCCACCGTAAACATGAATAAACTTGATTTTGACGCGCTGAAAAAGTTTAATATATTTATGTCTCAATATGGTTCTCTATTCACGATCCTTGGTACTATTTTTAACGGAAAGTTGTCTTCACTCACTTCTCAAAAATGCGAGAAACTTGAGCTGTTTATAAACATGGTTAGTACTGGGACATATGACCAACATAAGTGAAGCTTCAACTTTCTATAAATAAATAAATTGTATATTTAAGGCCCAGAGGGCCCCATCATTACAAACTTAGTACCATGGTTTAACTTAATACAAAGGGGATAATTTCTGCACTATGTGAGCATCCATATGAACAGCAGAAATAAGTAGTATGGTAAACATATCCGATTCAAAAAGATTTGCCATTTTTTAAACAAAAGTCAACAATCTTTGGCATATACGGTGAACTGGAAAAGAAGCAGGAAAAAAACTCCTAGGGTTAAATCGGAGGCGGAGTTCGGCGAGCCGCCAATTTAAAAAAATAGGAAAAAAAACTGCTTCACTAAAAAATTAATAGCTAAATGCGATGGGATAGTATTATGATGTTGCTGACTACGTATGAGGGTTCGGAACGCTCCTTGTCTTGTTATAGATAATGTAGCAGTCAGAGCTACTGTTTATAAACACCAGTGGAGGTGAGAGAGGACGAACTCATCGTAGCCAACATGGTCGAAACGAAGACGGGACAGTAGAGGTCACGAGATCATCATCGAGATGCGACCTTGCTGACTGTATAGTCCATCACCAAAGAGGCGAAACCATCAGAACCCACCTCGATCATCAACAGAACCTGGAGACCATCTTCAGGGTTGCAAATTCGGAGGTAAAGATGAAGGTTGTCAAGAGTTGGCAATGCTAGTTGAAAAGGAGGGGAAGAAAAAGTAAATGCAAAGATTGACCCTGCAGAGGATGATGAAAATATAATGAGAGACCAATATAATATCAAGGGAGCTGCCTCAAATACCAGGAGGACCCTTTACAAAATCCAAAAGTTGCGAGTTTAGGAAGGAAACAGACAATAAGGACTTTATATCTTCCGAAGTTAAATGTTTGCGTAATTTGGTTTTGAAAATAGCTAATGTAGACGACAACCTAATTTGCAGTGGTAGATTATTCCATATGAAAGCATATTTGGAGGCAAAAAACGGAGACCGGTTAGTTGTGGAGCTCAGGGGTGTTGAAATGATCATGGAGGAATAACGAATGGCATAGGGTCGATTTACCGGAGTGAGAGCGTTTTTTCGCGGGAGATTTGGGCTAGAGTTAACGCGAAACAGGAAGCAGAGACCGGCTTCGAGTCTTCTTACCCACAGAAATTTAATGTTTACTAACTGTCATCTATCCGTATAGGAGATACTGGATCCAGGAAGAGAAAATAGTCTTCGAGTAAAAACCCTCTGAACTTTTTCAATCTTACTGCGGTCAGAGGCGTTCATCAGCCCAAATAGGGGACAGCAGTATTCGAGGATAGGAAGAACAATCATGCGGTATAGGTTTAACTTTATTTCCGGAAGGAAGAAATTATGTGATATTAAACCACATATCTGTGCAGCCTTTGCAGAAATTCGATCTGCATGAGGCGATAATGCTAGCTTATTCGTGTAACTTAGACCTAAGTCTTTTATGGTTGATCGTTCTTAAAGTGTACTATTTTGAAATACTAGGGGTCCAGGAAGCTTTGCAGGGCCAAAACACATGAAACTGCTCTTGGATGGAGAAAATTCCATCTGCCAAGTACAGCTTCAACGTGAGAGCATAAGTAGATCAGTGTTGATTTTGTCAACGCAACTATTAGCAGTGTCTTTCGAAAATGAATAAATGCACTTGAGATCGTCAGCGTAAACGAAATTTTGTGAATTTGTGAGTAAAGCTGAAATTTCGTTAATGTACAGAATGAAGAGAAGGGGACCTAGAACGATGCCTTGAAAAACGCCACTCGTGATTGGATGAGGCGTCGAATAGCTATTACCTGCTAAGACCTTCTGGCTGCGGTTAGACAAGAAGGAACCAATGAAGTCAAGGAGAGAAGGCCGGATGCGGAGGGCTTCCAGTTTCACCAGAAGACGTTTGTGCGGTACCTTGTCAAAGGCTTTGCTCAGGTCAAAGTTGATCACAACCACTAACTGTTGCTCGTTACGAAGGGAAGTGACGAGGTTAAGAAAAGCTAAGTGACACACTTCGCATGATCTCCCAGGTAGAAAACCATATTGCGAGTCGCTTAAGAGCTTATTTTCTAGGCAGAAGTCGAGAATTTGATTGAAGATAATGTTTCAAGAAGTTTTGCTAGAGCCGGGGTTTTGTGAACGCCTCGATAATTATTTACGTCCGAACGAGATCCCGACTTGAAGACAGGAAGAATAATAGATGTCTTCCATGAGTCAGGAAAGAATCCGTTTAAAAGATAAACTGAGAATACATGGCTAAGCAATCGGGGAAAACTCGGCACTCTCTTAATAACTGAGTTTGGAATACCGTTAGTTCCCGAAGAGTGCAAGTTTTTCAGACTTCCCTAAGAGTGAAATCCCCCTTGACGTCGCATTTAATTTCTTTTACTCATGCGGCTTTAACTTTAAAGTCCCGGAAGCTAAAAGGTTGTCTTTTCGTAGCACAATCCCGTTAATCCTAGTCATCAAATTATAAGCGATTGACATTGACATTATTTTCTCTTAACATGAGCACTCAGCTCCATATTTAAAGAGAAAAACGTTGTTTATCTTTAGCGATAAAACCCCAACGGAACGTCATGTTTCTCCTTCATTAGCAAACGAGAAGCCTAGGTCTACATATACAATACTGAAAGTTATCTCCGAGGTTAGAACTCTAGTTAATACAAGCCCACTGCCGTTCGGATCCATGAGAAGTTCGATTCCACTTGAATATTCAACCGTTCACCTTGTTCCTGATTCGAATTAAATCATGTCAACGCCAGTTCTTTCCCCTCCCAAGCAAACCTCGCCTGATTTATCTGTCAGTTGAGCATTTCGTCTTTTTCTGGAAATTGATGCTTTAGTTCAGTCATCCTTCCGCACAATAAAAAAGGGGTAATTGGCTGTGTCTTAAATCCTCTGTATTTTTCTGGCAAGGAAAGCGAGCTCTGTCAACTATTTCAAAAAATTGCAGAGGCTCAATTTGATGTCAAAATAATCGTAGGCGATTTTAATCTGCCGGACATTGACTGGCAGGCAAATTCCTCTCCGCCAAAAATTAAGAAATTGGTCGATAATATTAACTTTTTTAACTTGTCCCAACTGGTTATTTAAGTGACTAGAACTGGCAGCATTTAAGATTAAATATTTACAAATGATGTCTACACTCTCTTTATGAATTTCCATAGTGATCTATTCACAATTTATCACGCACTAATTCACTGTTGTTTTCCAGTTTCCCTTCTTACGAAGCCTGAGTTAAAATGCAATAACCTCGACTTCGCTGACCAAAACCATGAATTAATAAATAATCTCGTTAGCACTCTAGATTTGCATAGAATATTTTCCATCAACGACCTAAAATTTGACCATGAATTATTGCAGAGCCTTGCAGAAAAAAATCCAGGGTTTTATCCCGCTTAAGATTTTTAATTCAAATAAAGCTTCTTCTACTAAATAAATAAATTGTATATTTAAGGCCCAGAGAGCCCCGTCATTTCAAACTTAGCATCGCGGTTGAAATAAATACAAATTGGATAATTGCTGTACTATGTGAGCAGCTATATGAACAGCAGAAATGAATAATATGGTAAGCATATCCGATTCAGAACGATTGCCATTTTTAAAACAATAGTCTTCAATCTTTGAAATATACGGTGAACTAGAAAAGAAGCAGTAAAAAACTCCTACGGTTAAATCAGAAGTGGATTAAGGCGAGCCGCCAATTTAAAAAAATAAGGAGAAAAAACTGCTTCACTTAATAATTAATAACTAGATGCAATTATATAGTATTGTGATGTTGCTGACAACGTATGAGGGTTCGGAACGCTCCTTGTCTTGTTATAGATAATGTAGCAGTCAGAGCTACTGTTTGTAACCACCAGTGGAGGTGAGCGAGGAGGAACTCATCGCGGACACCAGGGTCAAAAACAAAGAGGGGACAGTAGAGTTCATGAGAGCATCATCGAGATGCAACCTTGCTGACTGCATAGTCCACCAATCAAAGAGGCGAAACCATCAGAACCCGCCTTGATCATCAACTGAACCTGGAGACCATCGTCGGGGTTGCAAAATCGGAGGAAAGTATCAAGGCTGTCAACAGTTGGTGATGCTAGTTTAAAAGTGGGGGATGGAAAGTGAATGCAAAGATTGACTCTGCAGAGGATGATGAAAATATAATAAGAGACCAACATAATATCAAGGGAGCTGCCTCAAATAGCAGGAGGGCCCTTTTCAAAATATAAAAGTTGCGAGTTTGGGAAGGAAACAGACAATAAGGACTTTATATCTTCCGAAGTTAAATGTTTGCGTAATTTGGTTTTGAAAATAGCTAATGTAGATGACAACCTACTATGCGGTGGAAGATTATTCCAAATGAAAGCATATTTGGAGGCAAAAAACTGAGAACGGTTAGTGTGGAGCTAAGGGGTGGTCAAATGATCATGGAGGAATTACGAGTGGCATAGGGTCGATCTACCGGAGTGAGAGCGTTAATTCGTGGGAGATTTTTTGGGCTAGAGTTAACGCGAAACAGGAAGCAGAAAACGGCTTCAAGTCTTCTAACCCACAGAAATTTAATGTTTGCTAACTGGCATCTATCCGTTTAAGAGAAACTGGATCCAGGAAGAGAAAATAGTCTTCGAGTAAAAACCCTCTGAACTTTTTCAATCTTACTGCGGTCAGAGGCGTTCATCAGCCAAAATAGGAGACAGCAGTATTCGAGGATAGGAAGAACAAACATGCGGTACAGGTTTAACTTTATTTCCGGAAGGAAGAAATTATGTTATATAAAACCACATATCTGTGCAGCCTTTGCAGAAATTCAATCTGCATGAGGCGATAATGATAGCTTATTCGTGTTACTTAGACCAAAGTCTTTTATGTTTGATCGTTCTAAAAGTGTACTATTTTGAAAAACTAGGGGTCCAGGAAGCTTGCCTTTAAGAGAGAGGATGAATTTTAAGTCTTTCTAGTCGACCCTAATAGGGTAGGCATTCCAATCCTCTGTCTTGTATCGTCACCTTCCGTTGAACTTTCTCCAGCAGAGTGTAATCATTCTTCGTCCAGGGGTGCAACGCCTGAACGCAATATTCCAACACCGAACGGACAAATATTCCAAACACACGCCCAAATAGGTCTCTATCAAAATTAATTAATGATCTTCTGATCGCTCCTAAGAAACACATAGCTTTCTTTGCTTTCTTGGCACAGTGTGCCGATGGTTTAAGAGTGGTTGTTATCCACATACCCATTACTTTAGAAAATTTACCTCCCCAGGTTGGTGACCACCAATGAAAAACTTATATTCAAATCTCATTACTTATTTGAAACTAAACCGTTGTCTGATGGTTTGGAATTTGTTGAAATTAAGTTTCAGCAGACACTCATCACACCATATTTGCAAGCAATTTTAGTTATTTTGTAAATTCCGCACATTCTCCAGTTTTTCAATCGAAAACCATAACTTCAGCTCATCAGCGAACAAAACCTTTTCGTATGTCAGACAATCAAAGCAGTCGTGCACATATATCAAAAAACAGATTGGGACCCAGAACACTCCCCTGTAGAACTCCACTGTGAACGGTTTCCTAGTGCGAATTAGTGTCACGAACACAGGAGTCTTGGTGGCTGACTGAGGGAAAGTCGGCCGGGCATTTGAGTAGGTGGCAATTCACACCTGTTTAATTAACTAATAACTAATTATTTATTTATTGCCAGTTCACAGGCAAGGTCAAAAGGGATATACAATAGGGGGTCGAGCTAGCAGTGAAGATAACTACTGATCGTTCTTTATAGTTGTTTCAGGAGAAAACTGCAGCTTATTGAATGGATTAAAGTTCAGGACAGGGAAGTATTGACACAGGTACACAGTGTGTTACTTCTCCTTTCATTGTTGTGGATCAGGTATTCTGTACTAGCAGCAGGTATGCCGGCGAACGGCTGCTCGCGGTCGACTGAGGAATAACCCGATTACAAACTGCAGAGCCAGCAATATTGTCTTCAGCATGAAGTCCGGCACCGGATTCAGAGTGCGCGGACGTTATTAGAACGGAAGAGAGCTTACAGAGAATCAGCACCCACAATTCGTGGAAGGTATCCTGAATGTAGAAAACCAGAAACAGTTCGCGTAAACAAGGGATAGCTTTGCTGAATTTTTATACTTATGGCTAGTTTATTTCAGATATCTATAGCGCTTACCGAAAAAAAACAAACGGTATCTAACGGTGCGTGCCAAAGGAAGAAACTAGAATTCATCTCTATGATTGGTGCGCTGAGAGTGGTTGAGCTGCCTCAGGGATGTAAGGGGTTTGAAGGTAAAACGGTTTAAAAGTTTAGACAATAAATATAGTCTCTTCTGTAACCTGCGAAGCAAAAACGGTTCGAGGCTTGTTAGCTCACAGCGTTGTTGGTAGGACAGGTTTATGTGCTCTGAATTTAAAACTCTTTTAGTAAAGAATTGCTGGACTGATTCTATCTTCCTCCGTTCACTTTAAAAATTTTAGAATTTTTAGAATTTATATTTGGTTAGCACCGGGAAGGTACTGTCTAAGCAAAAATTACTAACGAAATAAAGTTATGACAATTTATGCAGATAAAATGTACAAATTCATAACTTGTCCTGCTATGTCAACAGTTAGCAATGTTTTAAAATTAATGGTGAACTAGAAAAAATAGGCAGTGAAAAAACTCCTACCATGAAAATGGAGGCCAGAGTTCAATAGGCCTTCATTTTTCGAATAGAAGGTAGGAGAAAAAACTGCTTAGGAAAAAATAGTCAGGTGGTAGAATAGGGTAATACTGCAGTAGCATTTCAGAATGAGATAATGAAACGTCGAGGTGATTCGTTCTTGATCACTTAGGCGTATGAAACAGAATCTCACGAAAATGCGCCAATGAACTTAAGTCCTCAGCATCATAGGATCCAGAATTGAATTCTGATGATGGTTAACATCCAAAGAAACCGCAGCATTTAAGACTGTGGACCACCGAATTTGTACGTCCGAATGACGTCATCGTTTGGAGGACGGGTGATATAAGGAGACATTATAGTTCATGGGCGTCTCCAGGTAGCGTAAATATAGTTTCAAGAGGGTTACTCAAATTCCCGATGGTCCTTTCTCCGAGTCATGGGGAAAGCTACTGGGAAAAGATGAGGAAAATAAAAGGTTAATAGAATCAGTGTTAAGATAAATGTGCAGTCTTCGCTTGAATGCAGATAGACTAGTTAACGACCTCATTTCAATTGGCAAGTTATTCCAAAGAAAACTATACCTAGAAGCAAAGAAGAGAGAGCGTTTTTACACGTGGAGGATGCAGGGGAGGTATAATTAGTTCAGAATTTCTTAGGTTATAAGGAAGACTAACGGGGGTAATGACAGAAAGCTTTGGGAGAGTTTGAACTATTATTAAGACGAAAAAAGGAGACAAAAAGCCTGCTTCAAGTCTCCTGACCCAAAGCAATTTTAGCTTCGTTAGCTGGCATCTTGTTGAGTAGGAAGTAGTTGAAAGAGTCGGAAATAGGAGTTTTTTTGTGAAATGTCTTTGGACATTTTCAATTTTTTGATGAACGGCTAGATTCGTTCATCAAACCGAAGAAAGGACAGCAAAATTAAAGAATGGGAAGTACAAACATACGATAAAGTCTTAATTTAATTTCAGGAAGGTAGAAATTATAAGAAATAAAAGCCGCAAAATCTGAGCAGCTCTGGCCGTAATTCTATCGGCATGAGGCGAAAGATCTAATTTATTGGTGTAGCTTAAGCGCAAGTCCTTGATGGAGGAACATTCAATCATATGGCAACCTTCAAAGATAAGAGGTTGCGGCAGCCTTACAGGCCCAAAACTCATGTAGCGACACTTAGTAGGTGAGAACTCCATTAGCCATGTGGAGCTCCAGGCCGAAAGAGCGTCTAAGTCTGAATGAATTTGTTCTAGGCACCGTTTGGTTGTAGAGTTAGAGAAGGAATACACGCATTTGAGGTCATCAGCATAAATAAAAGATTGAGAATGTTTAACTATCGATGAAATATCATTATATACAGTAAGAACAACAAAGGACTCTAATACGGTACCTTGAAGGACACCACTGACTCGAATGACGAATTGATTATAGCTACTAGTGGTTTGAAGAGTCTCGCCGGCCAGTTCTTTTCAAGAAATTGCCGGTAAATCATCCGGGACCAGATGACTCTCACTTTCAGATTTCGCAGTTCTCGTTTAATGAGAGGTTCCGAGAAGAGTAAATTCAAACACTGGACCGCTCTACATCAGCACTGCTGAGGTGGTCGAGCTGAAGTTCAGGTAAGCTTGCGAATAGCGAGGCAAAAGAATCGACCCAAGTGGATGGATTTCGCAACTTTCAAAGACTTCACCAACATTCTCATCCATAAGAAATGCGACTGGGATTTTTAGCTTTTAATCGTCTATTGATATAATGGAACAAAAACTATAGGCTTATTTTAGCTTTGCTTTTCAGATCATTCTTGATTCGTAGTTCTTTCCTTGCGTGATGAATCATTTTTTGACAGCATTTCTTTGATGACGAAATTCCTCGAGATGTTCTGCTGACCCTGTTCTGAATGCCTTCCATTTTTATTTTTCTACTTTTAACTGCCTGTTAAGTTTTTCTCTTGTAAAACCAGGCAGGGCAACAAGTCTTCTTCAGTACACCACTGGACAAAAAGCGTTCAATCAGATCGAGTGAAATCGTCTTAAACGATTGCAAGTCATCCTCAGGATTTTCCTTTGATCAAACAATCCCCATTTCATGGACATCAGCCCTTTTCTTCATCGCGTTAACATTGGCCTTTCATATATTTTCGCTTGCCTTGCGTTATCATCTGGCGCTATGAATAAAGGAGTAATCCCACAGCAGCGTACTAAATGATGTCACTCTTACCGAGGGTGCCTTAGAATACACTTCATCAATGTAAGAGAAGCCTTCGTTAATATAAGAACCAGGCAATTGGCTCTCTGTTTCTCTCTAAATCTCGTTGGACATTTTAACCTTCTGTACCAGAAGTTGGTCGAAAGTGAGATCCATTAGCTTGCTCCCGAAGGAAGCTGGCGCACCGTCAACTTATAGATTTTACCCAGTCTATTGTAGGTGCACTGAAATCTCCAACAATAAGTACATCCTGGGTGAATTGCAACTTCCTTGGCCAAATGAAGGAGTGACTTATCAGCTGCACTTATAATGTTTGGTAGTCTGTAGATCGTCAAGAATTGTAGAGGATCATTTTGATTTGACAGCATTTCTTTGATGACGAAATTCTCGAGATGTTCTGCTGATCCCTGTTTCCCTGAATGCCTTCCATTTTTATTTTTCTACTCTTTTAACTGCCTGTTAAGTTCTCTTGTAAAACCAAGCAGGGCGACTAGTCTTCTTTCGCACATCCACTGGACAAAAGCGTTCAATCAGATCGAGCGAAAATCGTCTTAAAACGATTGCCAGTCATCTTCAGATTTCCCTTTGAGCAAAAACAATCCCATTTCATTGACATCAGTTCTTTCTTCATCGCGTTAACATTGGCCTTCATATATTTCGCTCCCTCATGTTCTCATCTGGCGCTCTATGAATAAAGCGAGTAATCCCACAGCAGCGTACTTCATGGCTCTTACCGAGGGATGCCTTAGAATACACTTCATCAATGTAGAGAGAAGCCCTTCGTTAATATAAGAACCATGCAATTTGCTCTCATCTTCTCTCTAAATCTCGTTGGCATTTTAACCTTCTGAACCAAGAAGTTGGTCGAAAGTGAGATCCATTAGCTTTGCCCAGCTGAAGCTGGCGCACCATCAACTTTATAGATTTTACACAGTTAATTGTAGGCATTGAAATCTCCAACAATAAGCACATCCTGCAGGAATTGCAACTTCCTTGGCCAAATGAAGGAGTGACTTATCAGCTGCACTTATAATGTTTGGTAGTCTCAGTAGATCATCAAGAATTGTAGAGGATCAT
>WEDG01008800.1:0-79539 GCA_017591395.1 Schistocephalus solidus | reverse complement strand
GTCAGCAGCTCAGCGCATTCTCCTCACTACTAAAAATCTGCCGCGCTTGAAAATATCACGGTGCACTAAAAGTCGTCACTCGGAATGTTGCCAACTGACGGGATAACTCGAACCGCGCGGTCAGCCCAATGTGTGTTTTGTGTGTAGTGGCTGACTGGCGGACTGCGAGTCAGGCTGCAATGGCTCCTTCTTAATGTGGCCTTTATGGCACTCCCACTCCGTGGGATCTGAGCCAGGTGTGTTGGTACACCCATGGGCGGCTCCGGCCGCGCCAGCCACATGCGCCCTCTCCCATCTCCGGTCTTCTTGACTCTGTCTTGACACCGGGCTCAGGTGGGGGAGGAGGAGAGAGTGCGATTTCTGCAGCGCAAGGCTACTATCACTTAAAACTAATTCACGCGCAAGTCACCGTTCCTGCACCACCTGATGTGGAGCATACGGTGGACACAGTCGAAATCGGTGGTCGAACTAACGGGCAGACACGACCACCTGGATGCATGTGCGTGCGCGAGTAGAAGTCGGTCAAGTGTCTCCAGCTCAGTCAGTCGGAAACCGCTCGCGGCGAAGAGTTGCATGACCTTGATGCAGTGAGCCTTGAACAAGGACGCCGGACATGCATGGCATTGTTGGGCGTCGGCTACAGGTGTATCGGCGTCGCGGTGGCTTTCGTTCTCGTGGGCGCACATGTGGCCGGGCCGGCCAATTGAGTTTGTGAATGCGCGTGGGCAGTGGAGGCGGCAGTCTCTGCTGTGTGTTGGTGCTCCATGCCCTGGTTCGGCCGTCTCTGTGCGAGAGATAAGCAAGTTACGGATCAGGCTGGGGAGTGAGGTGAATGTGCGATCGCTACTAGGACAGGCAGGGAGTAAGGACGCCTTGTATGGTCGCCTAAACAGGAAAAGGGAATCGGAACCGCTCAAAATGCATAAAGCTTTTTGCCAACTTCCGAGGAAATTAGGTTGAGGATCAAGATGTTATTTAGGGTTAGGTTTAAGGTTAGGGTGAAGATCATGTCAAGATCATGTTAAGAGCTAAGGTGTGTGTTCGCGTTAACTGTAGGATTAAGGTTTAGGGTCGGGCTAGGGTAAAGATTAAGGTTACAGTTTACTTTTATTTTAGGATTAATGTTAGCGTTAAGACATGGGAATATTTACCTTTCCTGAAATTTACCGTAAGGCCAACCACGTTAAGCTGGCGGGCGGTTCCTGTTCCGGTGTCCTGTTTAGGCAGTCTTACAAGACAGGAATCGAGTCCCCATTGCCTGTACTGGAGGCGGTGGCGGTGTAGGTAGAAGGTGGTGGGTATTTAGAGTTGGCCTCTACGGTGGAAGCGGGGAAGGGGTGCCAGTGGTGATCGTTGCTGTGATCGACGACAGGGTTGAGGGAGGGAGGGAGGGAGGATGGTGACGATGATTGATGGCGGCGGGGCATCTGCAGAGTGATCATTGGTGTTGGGGGTGGTCGTAATCTTAGGGTTTGGAGCGGGGTTGGCAGAAAGGAGGTTCGTTGATCCAGAAGTTGGTGTAGTTTTATTTTTTTGCAACGTGAGCATGTTGGGAGGGCTTGGACGTTGGCGGAGTTAATCCGGAGCGCTTTTGACATGTGTGCCGCCCTTTTGGCCGCCTACCTCCAGGCTGGTCGGTCCAGGGCGAGGACCTTCCATGTCGCGCGGTTGATTGTACTCGTTTCAGTGAGTTGGTCAGTGTACGTTTAGCGTCGTTTGTATCCTCCCTGTCTGTGAGCACCCCTAGCGACCTCTCCCTAGAAAATTCGTTTGGGTAAGCGCTCGACTTCCATTCTCACCAGGGAGCCCCTCCATTGCAGTTGCACTTGCCTGAGCATGGCGTGGATGCTGAGGAGTCTGGTCTGCTCCAGGACCTCCATGTCTGGGATCCTGTCTTGCCATCTAAACTGCAGTATTCTGCGGAAGCAACTGAGATTAAAGTGATTCAGTTTGCTGGCTTGATTGGAGTAGACGGTCTAGGTCTATGCTCCCTACAGGATTGCCGTCAAGACTTTTCAGCCTTGTGCATCTCCTATTTGGTGTTCAGGTGAAGGCCGTGGCGTTTCCACACGGAGGCTTTGAGTCGACCAAATGCCTGCCTGGCTTTGGAGATCCATTGAGCGACCTCTTCGTCGGTTCTCGTTTTGCATGCCATCGTGCTTCTTCGATAAACGGAGTTGTCCACAGTTTTGACAAGAGGGTCATTGAACTCCGCACTGGATGGTGGTTGGTGCATGACCACCGTTTTGTCTGTGTTGAATGTCAGTCCTAAATTGGCGCCACCGGCGGCGAAGAATTTCGTGATCCTTTGCATGCTCTCTTCCGTCGCGGTATTGAGTGCGCGGACGTACGTGAAGTGCAGGTCGTGGACGATAGCCGGATTGCGCCGAATCCCAGTGCTTTCCTGCTGAAGAGTTGTAGCACAGCTTGGATAGTTTCTTGTAGGGTAGGCTGAAGATCCAGGTCATTGTTCGTCTCCACTTGGGGAAGTCAGTTGATGGTAGCATCGGAGATGACTGATAAGCGGTTGAAGACATTTCTTAATGCTTGGCCCAGCGCTTCAGCATTGCGGGATTTTTCCGTCAGAAGCGTTCGGCCATCCGAGCTGAGTAGCGGTGCGGTTCCCTTGATGCTGTGACCGTAGGTGGCCTTGATGGCTTTAATGAAGTTTTCATTTCGTTTCGTCCGTGAAACCTTGGATTTCTTCAGTATTGCTGGCCATCCAGGTGTTCTACGTCACCCAGGGCCGTTGTTGTACAAAGTGGTGGCATATGAAGAAGTCTTCTCTGTTTTTCTCAGTCCGGTGGTCCATGCAATTTTTGTATAGTCAGTTCTTTTCGGCGAGTAGTTTGCTGATGTCGGCGTCGATTTCCTCAAACCAGTGGTGGTGTTGATGGTGTGCACGTCCGAGGTCGGCGAGGGCGGTGAACTGGATGACCTTTCACAGTTGACAGCATCGTGTCTTCACGGTTGCGCTATCATCTGAAGCTTGTAGGTCCCCACGTTTCTGGGCTAATTGGTTGTTGAAATCAAAATATTGGGCAGGCAAATTTAACAAAAGAGCAGGTAGCTTACCTGGGGTCGCTTACCTTGAGGCTTTCTGCGGGTTTAAAGTCAGAGATGACGAGGCGATGATCTGACCAGCCGTCTGCATCGGGGTTACTTTGGTCAGCAGCATGTGCTGTCGATCTCGCCTCCGGACGAGAACAGTTCAGCATCTGCCAGGGCCGCCATCGGGGGTGCATTCACGTAGTCTTCTCCCGCGTCGGAAGGCGGAAGAACGTGTTGGTCAGCAGGAGACGGTGTTCCGCGCAGGTTCACAGAGGAAGTAGGCCGTTATCTTTTACAGCCGGCGAGACCGTGGGTACCCAGCTCCCCCTCCAGACAGCGTGATTTGTCCCAATGCGGGCGCTGACGTCGCCAAGGGCAAACAATTTGTCCGCCGTCGGTACGTGGGCCTGCAGGTCCACATCGATTTTTTTCGTCATTTGGGGGGAGGGGGGAGAGGGGGACGGAGGGGGAAGGGGGCGTAGGCACTGATAATGATGGCAAACGTGGGTCCTCAAAGGGGCAGGCATAGGGTCATCAATCGGTCGTTTACGGCCTGCGGCATACAGGCCAATCGCTCCACGATGTCGCTCCGGATGGCAAGGGCGACAGCAGCGTCGCATCCCTCTGCTTTTTGGTGGCTGCCCAGAAGAAGATGTACCTGCTCGGAGTAGCGGGTCTCATTGAGAGCAGAGATGTCCACCTTTTAGCATGCCAGTTGTGGAGTGACTAGCACTGTTCTCCGTTCCGGTAAGTTGCTCTCCGGGGAACAAACCTTCCAGTCTGCTAGTTTGAACGGGCCCATCCAAGCAGCCCAAAGCGTACGACGAAGGGAAAACGTGGAGGAGGAGGATGAGGAGGAGGAGGAGGGGGGAGGATTGTTGTTGTTATTTGCTTGATTGCTTCAACCTAATGCTCCCAGTGTCGTGGGTGCCCTAACCAGTACCCGTACGCCCCACTACAACGACCCAGAGATAATTGGACACATCCAGATGCCAATAGTTAATTCTGCTTTTCTTCTTCATAGAGTCTCACTTTATCACTAGCATCCACTCGTTACATAAACGACTATTGTGCCGTATTGATATTTACGTTATTGATCGTAAGCAATGTTATGTGTCTCACTACAGTTTTTTGAACACATGGCTATTTTTACCCGTGTTACGCGTCAAGTAGCAAATGAAGCAGGACTGAAAGTGTACAATAAATAGGCCACGGAATATAATTATCTTTTGAGTTAAAAACGCGAATTTCAAATGTTGGTCTAAGTAATACGAATTTATTCTAAGCGTCATAATATTTGATCATAATGTGTATACTAGTACAATTTAAACTGTTGCCTCACTCCACCGTTGCATTTAAACTGGCAAGCATTGGCCAGCTGTCCAGCTGAACATTTTTTTGCGTAAAACACAATGAAAGCCTGGTTTAACGCGCACTGTACGACTTAAATAGACTCAAATTATGTCTAGTTTATTGCACATTAACGGACATTAACTGACTACCTTACTATGAAAACCATGGCCGTTTAGGCAGCATTCCAAACGGTGATAGAAGGGTCAAGTTAACGTTCTAACTGTATGTCTTGAGTTTCCCTATGCTGAACTAAACTACTCATCTAGTATAAGTGGCCTTGTCCATTCTGTTGTTGGTTTGAGTCTCACGGTCGATAAAGGTTTCCCAACAAAGTCAGGTTATTTATTTAAATCTGTAAAAAAATCATATTATATTGAGATCGACAGTCACTCAGTGTTTTCAAAATTGTTGGAAAAATCATGGCTTTCGCCAGCGGTGCCGTAGGTCGAGCAGTTATGGTGTTGGCTGTACTAATTCTTTGTCCTTTAGTTGGGGGTTTATATCCTGCCGGAATCATGATATTTCCACAATTGTTGTTGTCAGTTAAACTCATTAAAATCTGCAGCTTTGAGAGTAGATTAGGACAAAATATCATCCCCCTGCGTCAAAAAGCATGATAAGTTGGAACGCATCCAAACCGCAGAAATTTGTTTTTGACTTACTGCCGGGTCCATCTGCAGAATTCGGACAAAAAACTCGCACATTTATGTTTGCACCCACCAGATGAGGCAGCGATGCCTTCCTCTGTTGACTGATGTATGTTGCTCTCCCATGAGCTGCGTGAAGTTGCTGGCAGAGGATTCCGAACATTAAGTATCGTTTATGATCTACGCTAAATGTCCATTTAGGAGGCCACTAGTTGCTGTAGTCAGAAGAGGCACTCCAGTAAGTAAATAAAATGTCGGCCCTCATTCTGCACGTCTAATCGATACAAACCACCGATTGGACGCCAAAGAAGCCTTTCAGATCATCGCCGGGCACCCGCATACTACTCTAAAGGTTTGCGCAAACGGGTACAGGCAGTGGCGATTCGTCTGGCGAATACAACGCTCTGTTGTCCGAATACGCTGACAGAGGCAGTCTGTCTTCCCTGGCCGAGCCCAGGTGATAATCGCACGCCGCCCCAACACGCGCACTGCGCGTTTACTGTACAGACAGCGCTCACAGCCTATCGTGAACCTCTCCCCTCCCAGGTCCAACGACCTCAACACGCCCACTCAGTCATGTAGGCGGCGTGGCAACGAAGCGTGTTACTAAGCCACGCCCATTCTCTCGAGAACAATTTAAGCCTGTACCTAACCCACGAGTTTATTCGCCATGTCATCGTACCACCCTGTCGATGAATGGCTGAAAACATGTTTGAGAAATAAGGCGGTCTCACAGGAACAATTTTATTCCGTATGCTGACGTTTCGGAGAGCTTGGTTGGCTCACCATTGTCAAAGCGTTTACTGCAGATAACCGAACAGAACAGGAAGTGGCGTGCTATGGTCCATGTCTCGGCCTCGGGCTGATCGACTTTTGTTTTTGTTGTTGTGGTTGTTGCTGGTGTTGTTGTTCGCTGCCTCTGCCATTTGGTGGATATTTGGCGGGCAGTCTAGCTGCATGCCTTATGAGACATTCCCGCGATTGATGAGGGGAGCGGGAGGGGGTTAAGCCTTCTGCTGGTGTTGTTCGGTCTGGTGGCTCTTTTCCTTCGTCGGGTGGGTTCCCGAAACCTCTTCAAGGCTAATGGCTATCCTAACCATTTTATAGAAAAAGCAGGTGCCAAGCGAACAGATAACGGCTAAGGGAGGGTAACGAGAGTCTGGAGGGCAGTGAGAGGAGGGAGGGAGAGAGAGGGAGAGAGAGAGAGAGAGAGAGAGAGAGAGAGAGAGAGAGAGAGAGAGAGAGAGAGAGAGAGAGAGAGAGAGGAAGAGGTACGCTTTATTTTGAAAGTGTTATTACACATTTTCTGTATCAAAATCCTCCATTCACCATTCATAAAATTGGAAACACAAACTACATAGCACCGGAAGATCACAAACGAATGGCCGAAAACTGCAATTATCGACATCATGAAACGGTGCTAATGGGCTAAGTAGGCCAACCGATTTGCGTATAAGAAAATTTATATGCGAAGGGAGATCATAAAAAATGGCGGCTCAATTTCCCAACTTCTTTAACCCAGCAGAGTAGGCATAGTTCACCGAAACCGAACAACATGTCATCGCCGTTTGATGCAAACCAAGGACAAGCTGCCACTAACTGAAACCTCAGCAGTTCGCTACAAAATAAGTTGCAACAAGGATGACTGCGATTACGTTGGAGAAACCGGGCGAAAATTGCAGACAAACCTACAGGAGCACAAACTGGCACCTCAGAGACTAGACCGAAACTTCCGGCTTACAACGCACGTGGGGCAAACTGGCTATACTTACAGGGTGCCACCATCGTAGGCTTTAGTAACTCAAAGATTGACCGCCTAACGGTTGAGGCGTATTATTCAGATGCCAACTCAATTAACAGGCATCTTGACCTTCCTGCAGCTTATAAAGTCTTGCGTCACTAGGTACGCGAAGCTCAGGACAAGTTGGCCACGCATAACTCAAGAAAGCCGTACATAAGCAGCCCGAGAGTGGGCCCACCCGATGAAGAACAAGAGCTACGGGACCGAACAACACCGGCAGAAGGCTTACCGCCCCCTCATCCATCGCGGGAATGACTCATCAGACAGGCAGCTAGACTGCCCGCCAAACATCAACCAAAGGGCCGAGGCAGGGAACAACAGAAATCGATCAGTTCGGGGCCGAAACATAGGCTATGCCACGCCACTTCCAGTTCTGTTCGGTTACCTGCAGCAAACGCTTTCACAATGGTGAGCCGACCAAGCTCTCCGAAACATCAGCATGCGCATAACATTGTTCCTGTGAGCCCGCCTTACTTCTCCACTTATCAACCCGGAGTTCTCAACTTTGCCCATTTGAAAACACACGTTTGACAATTTGACTTTCCTATTGCAACACGGTGATTATCACAGAAGTCTGTATAATCCATTTTGCCGATTTTTTGGGAAACTTAACGCCACTTGCATATCTTTAGCAGTCTAACTTTTTAGAAATATTTACGTGGAGCTACTTATTCTACGGAATTTGCGCCCTGCTACAGTTGGTAATCAATGTTAGTAGAACTTTGAAAATCCACACTTGCGAAGCGCAATTTAAAGAGCATGTCAGCAAAAATTGTTACTGAGAACAAACGTGTTAGCCTAGTTGGAGCTCTTTCAAATAACACAGCTGTTTGCACTAACAGTGCTCTCTCTAAAGAAGCTTAGAGAGAGAGTTCTTTTAGAAGATAGTGGTTAATGATCAAAGTGCCACCGCAAAAAATTGATTTTCAATTATCAGTAAAAGTTAGCAGTTGAACCGCGACAACAAGTCCGGTTGGCTGGAGACGCGAAACATTAGTTTCATTTCGGTGACGACCCTGATCTGATGGTGCATAGGGGAAACAGTGGTTGCTGTGGGTGCCTTTGTAGTCTAGCTGAATATTTCTGCAAGGTCCTCATGCACATGTGCTAAAAAGTAAGTTATTTAATCTGGGTTTGAGCCTCAATCGCAAGTAAAAGTTTCTGAGGCTAAATACTAAACTGCGACAGAACTGGTTTAAATTTAATTTTAAAAGTGAACTCTTTCGATTATACATCAGCATGCCCTACGGTAAAATAATTAATTTACGGTAAAGCAGGGAAATATAAGTAAACCAATGAACATTGCTGCTGAGTAAGAAGGCTGACTGCGGTCATCTGTTGGATGGCAAACCAAGAATTGCTATTTGTTTGTAAGGTGCCGGCGAGCTGCTCCAAGTGCCTGTCCCTCCCGTCGCTCCTAAAAACCTACGGCAGCATTCAGGGCGTTCGATCAAGCACAGTCTCATATGTTCATAAGTTCATTCTTCCACGTCACTTGAGAGCGAGGGAACGACAGATTCCACCCCTTCCCCTTCTTCGTTAGCACCCCGCCCCGTGACAGACCTAAGCTGTAATTAAGTCGGAACGCCCTCAACCCTGTCTCCTATCATTTCTGTACACTCGCTGTTTCTCTAAGTTACCGTAAATTACTTCTATTACTGTGCAGATTTGATTATGAATACTGGAAGATGTGCGTTCATCGAATTTGATTTCTCCACTGCTTACATCACGCATCCGCACGTAATTTCTTGCGTGGGCAAAGTAGAAAAAGTATTTCCCTACGTTAATAGTCCAGGTAATTGTTTCGAAATTCAGATGCCGAATTTTCCCCTACATTTAGGAGCCTCCGGAGGTTTGCGCTTGGTGATGACTGCAACTTCCAACGAACTAGAGGGCTGGCCGCATATGAGGGAAGCGTGGATCGAAGAAGACAGCATTTTACAGTCAAAAAGGATAGCCGGAATGCTGCAGCACTTGCAGTGGACGCAAAAAGACTCGACGGATATCCAGAAGTCCATTGACGTTCTGCTAGGCCAGGTCTGGGCCGAAGAACTAACACGTGTATCAAAAGACGGCGCGGCCGCCTGGCCTCCTCTGCGACTTCAACAGGAAATGCACATACAGTTTCTCAGTTTCCTACGTTTTGCTTGTCCGCAGGCCTGGTTTCTGGGGTCCATGGGCACGACGAGGGGAGAATCCTATCAGATAATTCACATGGAGGCTCCAGACGCCCCAGTTCCACACGCCCCGGGACCCTGGCCTCCAGTCGGTGGAATCGCCATGCCTAGGCGTTTCGCATTCCATGGCATTGATATGCTCATTCTAACTGGCAGGGATATGGGCCTAAAGGAAGGGAGTTCAGAACGGCAGCGAAGATTCAGAACCTACAGTGCCAAACTGCGATCAACATTCAAGAAATTTGTCCACGGCGGTGCTTTGGACAGCAATTGTCGGACAGGTAGAGGAGGTTGGTCTGCCGTACTTTCTTCTTTTTCCGTTAGGCGCTAGGCCGATAAAGCGTGACTTGTGGTTTTATTGTCAAAATAGCGCTGTCGCTCATAAGGTTAGAAGTGACAGACCGTCTACACATTTCGTTAGAAATCACCTTCAAACTTGGGATTATGTTAGCATCTAGGGCTCACCTCCCCTTTTGCTTCTCACTGAGCTGTTGATTTTGTGCACTCACATATGACGTTTGCTCTAAGAAGAGCTGGTAGAGGCGGTATCACAGCTCTGTTGACAGAAGGAGTGTTCGTATAAACACTTGTAAAGTGCGATTTCAGGTGGTATGTCAAAAGATTAGGCTTTCATCGGGTGGGTGGCTGATGCTTAGGTTAGTGGATTCGCCTGTTCATCTTCAAAGACTGGAATGTCGTGCACCTAGCTCTCAGTATGTGTCGCCCTTGGTGTCGTGCGTGGCCTACCAATACCGACTGTGGGCTGTCTCGGCTGTGGCTTGCGTTGCCCCCACCTTCGTTGGCCGCTAAGTTAAATGGTGGCCCGGATTGTTCCACGCCATGACTGACTTCTGGCTAGAAGATTCTTCAAACCACCTAAAGAAGCCTGGATGTCTACCGATTGTTCAGTCAACCGCCACATTCATTTGCCTTCAACCCAATCTGCTTTTGCGAACCTTCTTTACAGGAGACAGTCACAACGTGGTACAATCCGGATCGCCATTTATTTCTGCGGCCAATGAGGGCGAGGTATTGGCGGGCTATGCACGAGACCAAGGACGACAGATAATTTTGAGAGAGATACGCTTTATTTTACAAGTATCTTTTTTAGAATTTTCAGCAAAAAAGGTCTCCGTTCACTGAGAATAAAAGTGGTACGCAAAAGAGAGCACCGGAAGCAAACAGAAGATATATAGTAATCGAAAACTGCAACTGTCTTCATCATTAGTAGTCGTCCGTGAAAATGCCGCAAAATTGTGCCAGCTTTTCTTCAAAACGGTGCAGGCGTTGTTTGCCAATTACCTTCTTATTGTAGCTAATATAAACCAAGAGTCGTAACTAGTATTATCTAATGAGAAAAATGGGCCAGCCTATGTACATATAAGAAAATTCACATGTGAATGAAGGCCTTAAAAATTGGCGGTTCAAATTAAAAAGTCCACCTGTGTGAGAGCTGTGTGCATGGCTTTCCAGCCTCTGAAGATGGTTAAGCGACACCACTACTCGAAACTTCAGACGTCCAATAAACCTCTCCCGGTGAGTGTTCGTCGTGTTGGTGGTGTTGCCTCTAAGATTTTGTGACTGATGAGGGTGCTGGTTGGTCTGGTGATTAAAACGGTGCTGACTTAGTAAAACTCGTGGCAAACGATAGATTAATGAGCAAGTCAGTTGGTAAGGATGCCTTGTATGGCCGCCTAACTAGGGCAAGAGAAAAGGAACCGTCCAAAGTACATTTGGCTTTGCGCTATATTCCAAGGAAATTATACTTCGGATTAAGGTGAGGATTAGGGTTAAATTTAGGTTAAGGTTCCAATTTGTGGTTAAAGTCGGAGTTGGGTTTAGGGTCATGATTTAGGTAAGGGTTAACTGTTAAGTTTGAGTTTATGGCATGGCTAGGGTTAAAATAAAGGTAACAGTTTTAGGTTAGGGTTAGTGTTAGTTTTAAGACACAGGTATATTTACCTTTCCCGAAATATACCGTAAGAGCACATATTTTAAGCGGGCGGGGCGGTTCCTATTCCTGCATCCTGTTTAGCGGCCATAACAGTCAGTTTTTCAACCAAGATTCATGACCCTTCCTGTTTAATTTTACAAAACCGTATAAAAGTGAAGAGGCGTGTTCCAGGAAACAGTTCAGGAGGAGGAGAATATGCGAGCCAGGGCAGGGAGGGCGTAGGCGACCAACACCTAATGGCAGTGTCCCAAATATACAAGTAATTATCACGCCAAAAGCTAACACGAGTCGTTTAATTGCCGCGAATACCGACTGGGACGCGGATGGTAAAGCCATCAGTGTGTTGTTTACGAAGCCGTCTATCCTTATATCTAAGGCGAATCCCATCCCAAAACGCCAGTTAAAGTAAAAAGAAAAAAAAACAAGTTAATAAAACGCAACTTATTGTCAAATTCTACAAAAGTGTTGTGTCGTTTTTTACGGGCGCATTTTTAACATATTACAGCAAGCGCATCAATTACGACTCGCAGTGGTGATCGCGAGAGCTGCCAATTTGAGTGATATTTAAAAGCGCTTGCCTAGAAGACGTTTGAACTTTTTTGGTTCTGCCATTTTTATTGCATTCTTGATGATACATGTGATATTAGGCATAATAAGATGACTGACAAGTGCAAGGGAGACTGAAATGGCCATTTCTGGCGTATTAGATGTAATCAGCCAACCATAATCAACCCCAGGTGTTGTGGCACCCAAGGCTCGGAATCGTGACATGTTTCCATAAAACAAGGAAATCAGCTAATAACCGCAATTGCAACTATCGACTAACATCAAAGTCGTGACCTGACCCATAGGTACTTCAGGTTTTCGATTCCATTGGGGGAACTGACCGGTTTACCAGGTCACAGATGCACGGGAATTTCTGTAAAACTATTCTCAGTATAGTGGCTTCGAGTGGACGCTGTGGCCTCTCATCAGTATAGGGTCACGTCCGCAAAAGTATATACGATCCATGGAACAAGAAGTCACTTGAGCTGGTGTTTCGGATCTTCCGTGAACCAACCATTAGGGCCAGGTGGAACGAAAAACGAAGTGTTTACAGGTTACAGTTACCATGCCACGGAAAACCCACATAATTAGCAGCACCTGCGTTCATCCTTGGGGGTCATAGTAGATGCAATGTTAGCTTGTCAGTCTGCACTCGAGACGTTAATTATCTTGATTTCATAACCATGGTTACCTCGTGGTGTGACGAGTACACGACCATTAGGCCTGCTGTCACCCGCGCCATCCACCCGTTGTCAGTTTTTTATGTCAGGCAAAATCGTAGCACAAAATATAGAAATGGGAGATAATTGCAAATGTTACTCGAATTCGGGCCGGAGAATCTTAGGCTGGGCAGCTTGCAGTTCAGGCGGTTGTTACCTTCTTTGAAAAGTTTGACTTCCTCCAACCTGAATGTGTGGACAGGTCCCGTTGGATGAGCGGCAAACTGGGAGCTAAAGTCATTCCCTCTCATTGTTGCTGCATGCTCGCCCATTCGCGTGCGGATTAGTTTTCCAACTCTTCCAACGTATTCCTTTGTTTGGCAACTGCAGCGGATTCTATAAAGGCCTCCAGAGGTTTTCTACCATGGTAGTTGGTCCTTCGGCCCCATTGCTTGGTGCCTGATGTCTGTCTCCGGCCTGTGTGTTTGGTATGAGAAGGCGGCTGACGGTCTCCGAGATGCTCTGCACGTACCGAGGCACCGCCAAAATTTGTAGCTAGTTAACTTGTGTCTTCCATTGCGTGTGCGCATGCACTGGCTGATGCAGTTGCGAGGGCAACCATTCTCTCTAAGCGACCGTCGAAGATATTGTAATTCAGCAACCCGGTCTTCGTTTTCGCTGCAATTCCTTTCAATACGCCGGTTTAGCACCTTTAAGTATCTATCGTTGTGGCCGTTTTTCTGGTTGCTGTTGAAGCTCACTCCTTGCGTGGAAGTAGTCGCTTACCTGAACAATCTAATGTTTAGGTCACTAAAATCGTTGGGGAGACAAGGAAATAAAAAACTAGCTGGTTTTTTTCTTTCTCCTCCATTAAGAATTGTATTCCCTGGAAAACAAAGTGAGATGCTATTTGAATGGCAAAACCTGATCCCGGTCGATGACGACGAAGTTATTATCCTCATACTGGGCTCCAAGTTTCGGTCTGTGCCCTCATTACCTCGATCTGCAATGAGGTCTCCGAAACATCAGACCAATCATGTTCTTATTCAAGCGATCTTATCTTATTTTTAACTGTCTCCTGAAATTCGCCCATTTGCTTCTATCGGCCAATCTTTACGTGCTGTCATGATGTGAGGAGTCCATAAACTCGTCCTCGTAAAGTGCGCCTCTTTTGGTGCACAGATCAGTTCCCCCATTGACTTGATAGATCTTTTTCTCAGGTTTGCGAACCACGAATTTAAATGTAATTGAAGCCTTCACCGGCGAAGACAGCGTGGTTATGTGGGGTGCTCCATGTCTTTTCGTTGGCACTATATGTGACTCTTTTAGCATGGCCTTTAGGCCGGTGGCCTGGCGTCCTACTTGCTCTGGTAATCGAGATGTGGCCTATTTGAGGTCAGTCAGGTTCGCCGCTTTTCCTCTGTGTGTCGGCCGCAAACGAAGTTCTGCGGATAGTTAAGTGAAGGACTTCACAAGAGTGAAAGATGATTTAAATGTTTCAAATAGAAAAAAATGTTTATGATGATAAGCAAAGAAGAGAATTCAGCGTCTTATCCTAGACGAAAGTGGACTAGCACATTTTCCAGACGAATTGAGCAAAATGCATTTAAATAGTTTTGAGTAAATCGTGTACACTTATTGTGAATTGTCGATAGCTTTATAAATTTTATCTCATTTCACAGAAAGGCTGTATGAAAAACTTTATTCCCTTTACGCATTACAGAGAAACCCTGTCTGGTATACATTTTATAATAGCTGGAAAGGAACATCTGGAACTATTGTAATTTTGCGGAAAAATTAACTGAGCAATAAAATGGCCAATTAGTCTCAGCATTTCAAGGTTACTGGCAAGGTGCGTAACACAGTTTTTATAAACTGGGCTAGTTCAATGTCACCAGAAAGATTATATCGGGAATTTGATAGATAATTCAACTTGATTCGGCGAAAACATGTTTCGGATAATTTGAAAACCTTTAAGACAGAAAAAACCACAGGCTGCGTTAAAACTGCATACAGTCATTATTACATCGAGAATCAACCATCAACCGCAAAAATCAACAGACATGGCGTTAGTGAAAGTGCGCGAAATTATGCAGAGGGAAATTAGCATAGTTGTGCCTGGCTTTTTAGCCTTCATCAGCCAGCCTTACCCAACCCCAAGTCTGGGAGCACCTGAGCCTTAACACGTGCGCTTTTTGTATCTAGTCAAAGGCTATGACCATTGAGCCATGGGTTTGTTGTCCTGTAATTTGCAATCAATTATATTAACTATGGCCCGACCAGCATTCTCGCCTTTGTCGATGGTCGCTGTGCGACTGCCGACGAAGCTCTAGATAGAGCTTCGAAGCACAACGAGACGACTATGTCCCGTAACGTGACCGATAAGCGCTGGGAAAAAACTGTTTGTTTCCTATAACGAGTGATTTAATTTACGCGAGTATTAAGTGAACGCGGAAAATTATATACCAAGTTAGTAATTACTAGTTCAAAATATCAGCCACGCAAGCAACTGAAAATATCCTCATTTTGGCTGCGGCCAATCGGTGAAAAGACACATGGGTTAGCGTGAAGGCGTTGGCGGAGGTTGTCCCACGCGCGTACGCAGCGCATGGCATGTGGGGCATCATGAGTCAGCGGTGGCGATGCTGATCTTGACAGCGGGTAGCTACAAATATACTACGCATCTCGACGCACGATTTACTTACCATAGTCATTAATCGTCATTCGAATAATACAATTAGATGCTGAACAACGTTTGCATAGATAAGTGGTTGACTTCGATTTATAACTATTCGTTGCTAAAATTCACGTCGAGTTGTGAAAACCGGTGGGGAGGGCACTTGGCCTGTTCCATGCTCTGTCTGCGGAATTAAAAGTGGGAACTGTACGTGAATCTACATGAATAAATTGCAAATCATACCCAATCGGTCTTAAAACGAAAGCAATGTAAAAAGACGCAGAAGACCCGAGAGTTCGGACCTCGTATCCGACGAAGACCAATATGTGCTCCACTGCATGCGACTCGCGTGTAAAGGAGGTTAGGGTGATAGTAGACTTGCGTTGCATGTGCGACACACACTCTCTTCCCTTACTCCCCTTTGCTCGGTGTCAAGATCGAGTGTAGAAGACGGGAGACAGGATCGGACACTGGCGACTGGCGCGGGATGGGCCTGCAACCTGCGTGCCACAATACCCCCTCATTCGCGACATTTTTTACGGGAGCTAATCCCGAATAAGGCGTACCGTGCCCTGATCTAGCCCACGTGTTGGTTCAGTGCATCTACCAAGCGACCCATCAACGTCCTCACAGATACTTAAACTTGTCAGCCATGTCTGCATTACGATAGCGGGCTATTCTGTCTTGGTGCAAAAATCTGCTGCTCTCGGGACAACCGCTTGTCAGTAAGTTCAAACATTGTGCGGAGCCTAGCCGCTTAATCAAGCAGATAGGTTGAATGGCGCCTTTTCATGGCAGAGGAGCTTCGTGTGCGCATCTACATTCACCCCTTCGGCATATTATTGGCAATTTTCAGAATTGCTCCGAGTGAATCTGAGTGAAGACTTATTCGATGGCGGATTAAATTTGTTGTTTCATGAGACAGCTATGATTTCCGAGCTGTTTATGTGACATCAACGTGCCAGATTTGTGTCAATTCCGACATGTAGGCTTTACTGCTGCACGGTTCACGAATGCTTAGCCAGACCTGAAAGTCTGCTAATTAGTAAAGAAAAAGAAGAAGAAGAAGAAGAAGAAGAAGAAGAAGAAGAAGAAGAAGATGTAGATGAAGAAGAACAAGAAGAAGAAGAAGAAGAAAAAGAAGAAGAAGAAGAAGAAGAAGAAGAAGAAGAAGAAGAAGAAGAAGAAGAAGAAGAAGAAGAAGAAGAAGAAGAAGGTTGTTTGTTCACCGGAATCATGGTTTTATTCGTCTGAACTTTCGAACTCTTGCTAGAGGCCAACGACAGAGAAAAAAACGGCAACAAAAAACGAACAAGAGTAATAGGAGGCAGGGGCAAATAAGACATCAGTGGCTCCAGCCCAGAAGTGACTGCGCAGGGCCCTGTATGCCGGCGCCAGATCGATAAATCAACCGACCGAGTTCTCCTCGGAGGCCCAGGTTTCAAACAATTGTCGACTTTTCTTGTCTCTGGCGCGGGCGATTATCTTCGTGGCTGCGAAGCTATACTCGTGACCCTTTCCGAATGTGTGCGCAGCCACTTGTGATTAGCTGTCAGCTGCCTTACAGCCAGCTTATGCGCGATCCAAGCATACGTCCAGTCTGATCCGTGTAGTCAGGAGAACAGTTTTAGGATGGGATGCCCAACTTCTCATTAGTTTTTAATCTGTCCTTGATTCTCATGACCCTGCTGCGCATGATAGCTTTGTGTCGGTGTGCAATTCCGACACCTAGTCCACCAACAATGTGCTCGGTCGCTTCTGACATGTCCTTGATGTATGGCATCGCATGCCATGCCATAGGGGTTAGTTCTGGTTGGGTCCTCCGAGGGCGAACACGTAGGCATCGGCTTATGAACGCCTTCGGATAGCCGTTCCGCATTAACTGGTCTCCGATGTAACGGGCTTCACGTGCTTTTTCCACCGATATGCTGCAATGAGTCTGAATGCGTTTTAACAGCGTTCTCACACAGCTTCGTTTATAAGCCACCGGGTATTTGTTGTGATAAGTGAGAGGCTGTGTGGTGTTCATCGCCTTCAAGTAGACGGTTGTTTCTATTTCGCCGTTGGAATTTTACCTGACGAGCACATCAAGGAAGGGGAGCGTCTGCTCTTTTCTTCTTCCCTCGTGAATTGTATATCTGGGAAGATCGAGTTAAGGTGATCATGGAAATGCTGCAGCATGTTCCTCTTCCCGATAACAGATGTTTCGTCTACGTATCGGCGCAAAATATAGGTTGCTTTTGGTGAAGGCGATGTTTTTCAGCTCTCGTAGGACCGATTCAGTCACTAGACTAGAGATTGGGGAGCCATTGGAGTTCCCTTGATCTGCTCATAGGTTTCTCAAGCAAAGTTGAAGTAGGTATTTTGAGAAAATTTGAACAGCCGCCTAAGGTGTTCAATTTTGAGCGGACTCTGGGTATCGTCGTATGACTCTTAAAGTTACCTGCGGAAGACTTCTTTTGCTAAATTCGGCGGGATGAATGTGAATAATAACGTCTCGTCGAAAGAGAATATCACTTCGTCCGATTGAATCCTCCAACCTCGGAGGTCTGCCAGGAATTGGGAGGCTGTTGAAACGCATTCAGACTCATTGCAGCAACTCGTTGGAAAAAGCACGTGAGGCCCGTTACATAGACGAACAGTTCATGCGGAACAGCTATCCGAAGGCGTTCATAAGCCGATGCTTACGTGTTCGCCCTCGGAGGACCCAACCAGAACTAACCCCTATGGTATGGCATGCGATGCCATACATCAAGGACATGTCAGAAGCGACCGAGCGCATTGTTGGGGGATTAGGTGTCGGAATTGCACACCGACCCAAAGCTACCATGCGCAGCAGGGTCATGAGAATCAAGGACAGATTAAAAACTAATGAGCAGTCGGGCATCCCGTGCTAAAACTGTTCCCCTGACTACACGGATCAGACTGGACGTATGCTTGGATCGCGCATAAGCTGGCTGTAAGACAGCTGACAGCTAATCACAAGTGGCTGCGCACACATTCGGAAGGGGTCACGAGTCTAACTTCGCAGCCACGAAGATAATCGCCCGCGCCAGAGACAAGACAAGTCGACAATTGTTTGAAACCTGGGCCTCCGTGGAGAACTCGGTCGATTGATTTATCGATCTGGCGCCGGCATACAGGGCCCTGCGCAGTCACTTCTGGGCTAGAGCCACTGATATCTGATTTGCCCCTCCCCCCTATTACTGTTGCTCGTTTTTTGTTGCCATTTGTATCTCTGTCGGTGGCCTCTAGCAAGAGTTCGAAAGCCCAAATGAATAAAGCCATAATTCCGGCGAAAGAACAACCTTCTTCCTGTCAGTTCGATCGTCGTAATCCGACGATGTCCACAGTATGCTCCACAGAAGGGTTGTGCTGAGTCGTTGACTTGTGCGCAAATTAGTTTTAAGTGATAATCGACTCCCAGTGCATCTACCGCACTCTCTCTTCCCTTACCCACCTGTGCTCGTTGTCAAGACATAGTCAAGTAAACTGGAGGTGTGGTCGGGCACACGTGAATCATATCCCACGATAGCCATAAATTACAAGAGTGGGTGGTTTTGCATGAACCTGCACATACGCGTGCCCATGTAGGCACGCGCACCCCCCCCCCATGTTCGGCGTTTGTTATGGGACCGCATCCCAGAATAATTACGTCTGCGCACCCTGATTTGGCCCCGTGTTTTTCCAGCGAATTTACCACGTGGTCCGTTTTGGCATTACTCTTTAATTATACACACACCTGGAATGCGAATATTTGCCTCTATTAGCCTGTTTATTCTACAGGTAAATTTCTACGAGGGTTGTTTAACTTTTTGTCATCTTTGGATGCACCAGGCAACTCCCAATTTGGTCACTAATTCAGTTCCACCTTCTCTGGATTTCCAGTCATCCCTGTGTTGCCAACATTTGCGCTGCAGTAGCAGTCTTCATGTAATCATGACCATAAAACTTCTCATAATCTCAATCATTTCAAACGAAGGTGTCTTAGGACATTTATAGTTTGCCTATACCGTCATGTATAACAAGTGGTGTATGGATGCCTCAATTATCAGTCAAACGTGTGGTCTGATAGCCCGAAAGTTATGTTGAAACTCAGAATCAGTTGTTTCAACATAGCAATCATGCTTCTACATGACTTATTTTTGGCAGTTGAGAGATATATACTGACTGATTTTGTATTCGATATTTCTGACTGTGTGAATGGGTCTTTTCTCAGACTTGGAATAAAGACTGATTTTGATAACAAAATTATGTCGACATGTTAGGTTGATCGGCATTGTCTTATGGTCAATGAACTACTGCAACCAAAGACGACAAAACCATGAAACTGGATTATTGTTTGCACTGTTGCACTGCGACCTACAAGTGAGTCGAGCGCGGATCGCAGTTTCTCAATGGCAATTCAGAATTCGTGCACCAACGTAGGTGGGATTTAAATTTTATTTGCTTGAAGCCATTGAGTTCACCGTTCTCCAACCTCTAACCCTCATTTCGCCGTGTATCACGGTGTAAAAAGAAGGATTTCATTCATGTTAGAGCTTGACGCGATTAATGGTTGCAGGTGGGCTTTCCGATTAGCATTTGAACACGGCCACATACTCGGACTGGCCCTCCTAGCAATGCAATGGCAAATATCGTCAAAATTTGCAAAAACCCAAAGAATATCTCCGTTCCTGTTAATCGAAACTCACACATGTTGCCAATTATTGCCTCTCTTTTAGTGTAAAAAGGGCTTTAAGCTCTTTTTCACAACTCAAATTAAAAAAATTACAAAAGATACCTTAGGTTAGATTTTCTTTAAACTGCTCACGTTAACATACCAGAAGCGATCTTCATTTGATTTTCTTTTACCCAGGAAATGAGTAATTATTTGTTGTAAGGGGAGTCCTGTATAAACATATTTGTAAGCAATGCCACACAAACCAAATATGTTGCTGGTATCCGCACCTGACGCCCTCTACTTTAAGGGCTACGAGTTCCGACAAATATTTTACTAGGGTAAAAGTCTTTGGGTTATTACGCAGTCCGCAAAATTATTTAAGACAGCTCGATCACTCCTCATATATATTTGTGCCATCTATGGTTTCTTTGCTCCGAAAATGCTTTTTTTATGGTGAGAAGACCTGTGGATGTTTTCCAGTTCTCAGTATCTATGATTAAAGACATAGTAAAGAAAACCGGAGGCGGGGTCGGGCGCAGGTGAATCATATTCCAACAGTGGATGGTTCAACATGAGCCAGCACCTACGCGTGGCCAATTGGGTATGCGCACCGCCTTGTTCGGTGTTTTTTATGGGACCTCATCCCAGTTCATAATATCGCCTGCCGCACACTGATTTGGTCCCCATGTTGGTCCAGCGCATTTACCACGCGACCCGTTTAGGGGGCGCAAACACCGACACACACACAGTAGTACTGTAGGCAAACGCGCTCGACTATCAGCACGAACACGGGCATACACACTGGAGGGACCGGCCACGGCAACAGCCCCGACACGCACACATACGAAAGGGCTGTTGCCACCAGTTTACCGCTCCGAACCCTTCCAGGAATGCATGAGCAGCAACACACACACGAGAGTTCGACCGTCGTAGTCCGAGATGTCAAACGAATGCTCCATGGAAGGGTGATGCAGGCACGATTGCATGCGCATGATTTAGTTTAAAGTGATAGTAGACTTTAGCTGCATCAACCACACTCTCTCTACCTCAGCCACCTGAGCCCGATGATATGACAGAGTAAATAAGACCGGAGATGCGAGAGGACGCAGGTGACTGGCGCAGCCGGAGCCGCCGCTGGGCGTACCACCACACCTGGCTCGGATCCCACGGAGTGAGAGTGCCATAAAGGCAACATTAAGGAGAAGTCATTGCAGCTCGACTCTTAATCCGCCAGTCAGCCACTCCACATAAAACGTACATTGGGCTGACCACGCGGTCCGAGTTATCCCGTCAGTTGGCAACCATCCAAGCCACGGCTTTTAACGCACGTGATAGGTTCAAGTGCGGCAGATTTTTGTAGTGAGGAGAATGCGCTGAGCTGTTGACCTCACTCTCTCCCCCACCCCCACAATCAGACCACCGCCCGAGCCCGTCAGTTGTCGGATGTGGGAGTGGGCGCATTGATTGACGGGTCGGCGTACCCGTCTTCGCGCGCCACAGGACGACCTGGCCCCCATAACGCACACACCAGGATTTACTTACTCGGTGGATATGGAGCAGCTATCGCCGTCTGATTCCCAGTCCACTGGTCAGCCATTCGACACACACAGCACATACACTGAGCCGACGGCGTGGTCTGGTGGAAGCGTCAGATTGGCAGACTTCCCAGCCACGGTTTCCAGGTAACTGTGATATACTCTGGTAAATGGTGATTGTGAGGGTGTTGTCGATCTATTGGTGTAGGTAGTGTTCTCTGATGTAGCTTAGCATCCGGTGGTATACCGGACGTTGTCGTGGAGGTGCATGTGTCCTAATAGGCCCATGCGGTGTGTAAATGAGCGGGAGCAAGGAGGTCAGTGAAGGCGGGCGCGTCGACTATATGTCGGAGCCCCAGTCACTGGTTTACCAGCCTCTGTGCGATGGATTCGCAGGTGACCGACCAGGCCGATGCGTGAGTTGAAGTTTCGGGCACAGTGTGGGCAGGAGATTCGGTAGAGGCTGGAGGGATGTCATTCATGGAAGTGGGGGTGGCAGGGGCGCTAAGATAGGCAGGCGTGGAGGGTGTGCATGGTGTATCAGTTTTGTCGGCATGGTGGTGAATTCCGTTGTCATGGATGCGCATGTGACCGAATAGGCCCATGCGATGAGTGAATGTGCGAGGACAGTGAGGGCATTGGAGGCGATGATCTCTGCTGTGTGATGGTGCTCCAGGCACTGGCTCACCGGTCTCTGTACGATGTATTCGCAAGTGACCGACCAGGCCGATGCGTGAGGTGAATGTGCAGTCGCATTGAGTAAAGCTTAGGAGAGATTCCCCATCACTGATGGTGGTGGTGGTGGTGGTGGTGGTAGTGAAGGCGAAGGCGGTGGTGGTTGCAGTGGTGGGGGTAGCAGGCGAAGAGTAGACGGATGTGGTCTCTTTGATGGTGGGAGTAATGGAATTGATGCCAGGAGTGAGGGTGGGGGAGTCAGAATGAGGGTTGGCAGAATTTGACGTAGAAATTGGAATTGTCGGATTGTTGGTGCATGGCGTCCGAAGATGTCCAACCAGGCCGATTCGCGGGCGGAAGATTCGTTGACAGCGCGGGCATGTTGGCAGGGCCTGGGCATTGGCGGTGTTGGTCCGGGGCGCTGGTGACTTTCGTGCCGCTCTTTTGGCCTTGGCGGCGGCGATCCGGTCGGCCTCATAGATTGCTGAACTAGTCTTCACTGATCTTCTCCATGCCGGTCTATCCTGGGCGAGGTCCTCCCAGGTCGCCGAATTGATTTGCATTTGCTTCAGCAATTTCTTCAAAGTGTCCTTGTAGCGTCGTTTTTGACCTCCCTGCCGGCGAGAACCCGTAGCGACATCTCCGTAGAAAAGTCGTTTGGGTAGTCGCTCGTCGTCCATTCTTACCAGGTGGCCGCTCCATCGCAGTTGCACTTGCCTCAGCATGGCATGGATGCTGAGGATTCCGGTCCGCTCCAGGACTTCCGTGTGCAGGATCCTGTCTTGCCAGCTCAGCTTCAGTATTCTGCGGAGGCAGCTGAGATGAAAGTGATTCAGTTTCCTGGCTTGGTTCGAGTAGACGGTCCACGTTTCCGCTCCGTAAAGGAGTGTCGTCAAGACGACGGCCTTGTACATCTTCAGTTTGCTGTTCAGGGGAATACCGTGGCGATTCCACACGGAGGCCTGTAGCCGGCCGAAGGCCTGACTAGCTTTGGAGATCCGTTGGGCAACCTCGTCATCGATTCTCGTGTTGCGCGACATCGTGCTTCCTAGATAAGCGAAGGTCTCCAAGTTTTTGAGTTGAGCACCGTTGACATTGATTCGAGGAGCATTGTATTCCGTGCTGGGTGGCGGTTGGTGCATGACAACCGTTTTGGCTGTACTGATTGTTAATCCAAAATCGGTGCAGCCTTCGGCGAAGAGGTCCATGCTCCTTTGCACGTCCTCCTCCGTGACGATGTTAAGGGCGCAGTCGTCCACGAAGAGCAAGTCATGGACTGCATTGGTAGACACGCGCGTTGGAGCCTGCATACGCCGACTGTTGAGAATGTACCCGTCAGTTCTGTAGGCGATGCGGATACCAGGCTGCTCATCACGGTAGGCGTCCATCAGCATAGCCAAGAACATGAGACTGAAGAGGGTGGGAACCAGTACGCAGCCCTGCTTCACTCCGTTGGTCACTGCGAATGCTTCGGATACCGTCCCGTTGTCAGTGACGCGCGCCGTCATCCCGTCATGAAGCTGACGCATCATGTGCGTGAACCGCTCAGGACAACCAATTTTCTGCATGACTTTCCACAGTCCGTCACGATTCACCGTGTCAAAGGCTTTCGTTAGATCCACGAAGGTAGTGTAAAGGTGAGTTCGCATCTCCTGACACTTCTCTTGTAGCTGGCGGGCAGCGAAGATCATATCGGTTGTCCCGCGGTGTCGGCGGAAGCCACATTGGCTTTCCGGGAGCAGGCCCTGCTCTAGATGACCGTTAAGACGATTGAGAAGGATACGGGCGAAGATCTTCCCGGCGATGTTGAGCAACGAGATGCCTCTGTGATTATCACAGAGTTGCCGGTTCCCCTTCCGTTTGTAGAGATGGACGATGGTCGCGTGTTTGAAATCCTGAGGAACTTGTCCTTGGCGCCACATCTCCTGGAAGAGTGTTGTGAGTTCTGCCATCAGCCGGGGCCCACCGTGCTTGTAGACTTCCGGTGGGATTGCGTCGGATCCCGGTGCTTTACCGCTGGAAATCTGCTGCACGGCCCGGATGGTTTCTGGTAGGGAAGGCGGCAGATCCAGGTCATTTTCGTTTCCACCTGAGGGAGCCGGTCAATGGCAGCACCGGAGATGGCTGATGAGCAATTGAGGACACTTCTAAAGTGCTCGGCCCAGCGCTTCAGAATTTGCGATTTCTCTGTCAGCAGTGTTGTGACGTCAGAGCTGAGCAGCGGTGCGGTCCCCTTGTTAAACGGGCCATAGATGGCCTTGATGGCTTTGAAAAAGTTTTTCATTTCATTGCGGTCCGCATACCCCTGGATTTCCTCAGCCTTTCGGATCATCCAGGCATCCTGCATCTCCCGCAGCCGTTGTTGTACAAGGCGCCGACATCTGAAGAAGGTTGATTGATGGCGTCAGTCCGAAGGCCCATGTAGGCTTTGTGTAGTCTATTCTTCTCCGCGAGTAAGTTGCTGATGTCGGCGTCATTGTCGTCAAACCAGTCCTGGTGTCGACGGCATGCGTGTCCGAGAACATCGAGGGCGGTGGACTGGATGACATTTCGCAGTTGACACCATCGTGTCTCCACGATAGCGTTATCATCTGGAGCATGCAGGTCCTCCAGTTTCCCGGTTATTTGGTTGCTGAAATCAAAACAGTGAGCAGGCAAATTTAATAAAAGAGTATTTAACTTACATGGTGGCCTCTTACCTTGGGGCCTTCGTCGGGGTTGCAGTCGAAGCCTCATCTGGGAAATGACGAGGCGGTGATCTGTCCAACCATTGGCATCGCGGATCGCCTTGGTTACCAGCACGTCCTGTCGATCTCGCCTCCGGATGCCAGCGCCGCGACCGAGGGTGCATTCACGTGGCCTTCTCCCGCGTCGGGAAGGCGGAAGAAGGTGTTGGTCAGCAGGAGACGGTGTTCCGCACACGTGCGCAGAAGAAGGAGGCCGTTATCGTTACAGCTACCGAGACCGTGGGGACCCAGCACACACGGCCAGGCGGCGTGGTCCGTCCCGACGCGGGCGTCGAAGTCACCAAGGACAATTAACTTGTCCTCTTTCGGCACAGTTGCCAGCAAGGCGTGCAGGTCCTCGTAGAATTTATCCTTCGCCGCATCAGAGCTCGTCATTGGGGGAGCGTAGGCGCTGATGATGGTGGCGAACTGGTCTCCCCGAAGAGGCAGGCGGAGGCTCATCAGGCGATCATTGATACCCTGCGGCAGACAGGGCAGACGTCCCACGATGTCGTTACGGATGGCAAAGGCAACACCAGCGTCGCGTCGCTCTGCCTTTGGCCGGCCGCTCCAGAAGAAAGTGTAGCCGGCCCCCACCTCCTCCAGCTGACCCTGCTCAGAGAATCGGGTCTCGCTGAGAGCAGCAATGTCCACCTTGTAGCACCCCAGTTCCCGAGCGACTAGCGCCGTCCTCCGTTCCGGCCGGTTGCTCCTAGGATTGTCTAAAAGGGAACGAACATTCCAGGCTGCTAGTGTGAGTGGACTCACCCGAGCAGCCTGGAGAGTATGGCGAGGGGGATGGGGACGGGGGGTATTGTTGTTTGTTGTTCCCCCCCCCCATCCTTCCCCTCCCCCATAACCCCGTCAACATCTCGCCTTTGGGCATCCCGGAAGGTGTACGCCGGTACATTGACGGGGCTCTCACCGAATGCGACAAAGTTTTGGGTGGGGGTACCAACGGGCAGCAAACAGAAAGGTGTATGATTAATGCATCTCCCCGTCTGTCTTGGTGATGATAGGACTGGAAAAGGGGTCTCATCCTGATGGCACTAATCTGCCCACAAAGTAGGCAGCAATGGCGAGAAGTCGACGATAATTTGTATGAGGGCAGGTAAGCCACAAAACAGTGACTCAGAGCGGCAGCCGGTAAAAGAGTTGGTCAGTTAAGCGGCAAGCGTCGTGCCAGGACCGTGCGCGCGACAGGACGAAGAGGAGGGGGCTGTCAAGGGTGTGCGGTGCGGACAAGCCGCCTTGGGATCACATCACCGCGTCGGCTCTCAATTTCAGCCCAGCGAGGGGGGGGGAGATTAGCAAAATGTGAAAGGGAGAGGGAGAGAACCGAATTATTAGTTTCGAGCCTCAGACAGGGGATAAAATTTCCATGCTTTAGAGGACAGAAGAGGGGGCGGGGAAGGAGGGGGAGGGAGAAGGCCAGTAGGTGGATGAGAAGAATGATAACGAGAAGTGGGAGGAGGAGAAGAGTGCTAGTCGAAGCCGGAAAATTCAGAGGAAGAGGGAGGTAGGAAGTGGTGGAGGAGATGGAAGAATTTTGGTAGGAGGAAGATAATGACCAGAAGCGGGTGAAATAAGGAATTGTATGGCCGCCTAAACACGAGGCTTTGCGCAAAATTCCGGTAAAATTAGGTTTGGTTTTAGGGTACGGGTAGGGTTACATTTAGGGGTAGGCTTAGGGTTAAGATCCGAGTTAGGATCAAGGTTTGTGTGCGTGTTGACTGTAGGATTTAGGTTTAGGGTAGGATTACGGTAAAGATTAATATTACAGGTTCGTTTTATGTTAGCGTTCCTATTCCAGTGTCCTGTTTAGGCAGCCATACAAGTCACCCTTTACGCGGCGCTGGAGGGGGAGAGTGGTAGTCGGAGGCTGATCAACATGAAGGAAGGAGAGAGGGGAGGAAGGTGGTGGTGGTAGAGGAAGAATTTCAGTAGGAGGAAGAGAATGATCAGAAGAATTGAGTGGAGAAGTGTCTGAATGGGAGCCTGGTCAACATAGAGGAAGGGGGAGAAAAGTGGTGGACGGAGCGAGGAGTAAGGCGAGTAGGGTAGAGAGGGTGAGAGGCAAGAAGGGGGGAAGGGAATGAAGTATAAAGGGTAGGAATAACCGGCAGATGTCGCGATAAGGAGGAAGGAAGGATCAAGAGGAGAAAAGATGGTAGCCAATGTGATAAAGTCAGCCCCAAGTGCGGTGCATAAGCATAATCTCACAACAGCCGGAAAAATTTTAACGATGGATAGGGACCCTGGCCCCACAACAGGTAAATATGGTTTCTACCTGAGATTTACAGGAATGCCAGGGGAGCTCCTATCCCCGTGTTCTGACGGGGGCGGCGCCATATAAGCCATTCAGACCGTGACCTCAGACTACCTGCGAATTGCGCGATCGTTGCCCCAGCGTATAGGTGTTAAAATGAGTTTCGTTTATTGCTGTGCCAGTCCGCAAGTTTGCAAATAACTAGAACACCTACTAGTCAAAGTAGACTGCGGAATAAGGGGCACGAAAAAACGAGTACTCGGTCTCCGAGCTGCAGCCCAGGAGCTCTGTTTACACCTTTTCTCCTACAGTCTATTATGACTATGAAATAGTCCCGTTAATTGCACTAGAAACAGACATTTTCGGAGTTTTGGGTATTTTCTTAGCACAGACAGTCGCTCAGATTATTTGTCCGAAGTTGTCTCCTCAAGAACTTTACCAAATACTAACAACGCCTCAGAGACGACCAAGCGCATTATCGTCGGAGTAGGCATTGGAGTTGCAGCAAGGTCAGGACTAAATCCCGGGCAAGACTTTGTTGTATTCTAGAGTATCCCGAGTGTAAACTGCTCTTGTAAATACACAGGTTAGGGTGAACGCATCTTGGATCGCGCATACACTGGCTGTGTACTGGGGTGCCTGCCACACCTTCGAAAATGGTCGCTATTTAAACTGCGCAGACGCTCACGCCAAAAAGCAAGACAAGTCGAGGATAAATCCAAGCCTGAGCCTCAAATGAGAAGTCAGTCTGTTAAATTATTGATCAAAATCGCAGTAGGAATGAGTCCGATAGATGACGAGCGGCAGGGCTTCCAAATTTAAGAGCCGATAGGGAGAGCTGTAGCGATCTGCCGCCGGCATACTGAGTCTTGTGCAGTCAACTCCAGATCTGCGGAAGTGGTCCCTCATATAACTGGTTTGTTCTGGTGATGTTGTTGTTTGCAATTCCTTGAGATCTGGGGACCTGCTAATTTCGCAACTAACCATCACTGAAGGTACTTCCCCTATGAGCCACACATGCTCGCGTGAAGTAACCAGCAGCTAGGTTAATCAATGAGCCCTTCCTCTCCTAATTTGAGTCGAATTTAGTCCGACCAAAAGTCCTTGAACTAGCACAGTTTTTGGCTAAGGAAAATTGGGCGTTTTTGATCACTGATCGTTGGGCTTCCGCAATGCTCACACACAAGAAGAGATAAGGAGGTGAGGAAGATGCAAAAGATCATGAGACTTTAGGGGAAGAAGGAGAGTGCATGGATCAGAAGGTGCTGCGAGATGGGAGGGGGGAGGGTGGTGAGGGAGCCAAGCCCAGCAGTATTTGCGGAGCGCTACTTGATAGGCTAACTGGGTAGACGACCGCTAAGGCACTGATGCTAACCAGCTTTATTTAATTTAGTATGGCTCTTTGTCTGACTTGAAATACTCTTCTAAGCGTGGGAAAGCCTGCACATTACAGACAGCAAGAAGCATTGGAAAACGGATGCAAACCTACGGTTGGCAAGGTTAGCTCACCTTTAACGCCAAATGGATGTAATCTAAGGTGGAGAGGGTCTCGTTGTTGACGATCCGGGAGGAGTCTGAAGTGGAGGTCTGTTTCGTGTTTTCGCCTTCAGACGCACGTACCTCTGATTCGTCCTTTTCTGCCAAAAGTGCCGCCTCCGCACCCTCTTCTTCTTCTTCTTCTTCTTCTTCTTCTTCTTCTTCTTCTTCTTCTTCTTCTTCTTCTTCTTCTTCTTCTTCCTCTTCCCACTGCTGCAGGCGGACAGCCGCAGCCTTAAACAGACATTCCACCAGACTGATGATTGGACGCCCTGGCAAGACGAGCCAGCCACACTCATGTGAGGGACAGCTACTGGAGGCCTCCAATAAGAGCAGGGAGGAGAGGAAGGCCTCTGAGAGAGGGTCAGTCACGGAGGGGGAACGATTGATATACCGTGAAGTGGGTGGAGGTGGAGGTAGAGGAGATCTTGATGGAGGTCGGGGTACGGCAAATGGCAGACCACTGACACCGACGGGACCACGTCTCAACGGACCGGTGATCAGGCTACGAAGACCTGCTTCGCACGAAGCGATCTGAGCACACTCGAAGCTGGCATTGGAGTAGGCGTAATAGCGTTGGTGCGGAGGATGCGGTGGGAGTGGGTAGAGGGGAGGAGGTGGGTGGATAAAGGGCGCACCGGGGACCGACTGCCATTGGGCGCCAGCGCCATCGCCGACAGAGAAGCTGCAACCGTACCGACTGCTGGCGCCGTAACAACCCGGTGAGATGGGAGGCGGAGGACTCTTAAAAGTCGGCGGAGTGCGCGGCGGAGGGAGAGGCAAGGCTGATGCACCACCACTGGGTCCAGGAAGAGGGGAGGTGGAATGATACCAGCCGGGTCCATTCGAGCCCGCATTGGCGCAAGAGGTGTTCACGGAAAGTGAACACGGTGAGGCTCCCTTGCCCACACGACAGTTCGACCGTCGTAGTCCGACGATGTCCACCGTATGCTCCAGGGGAAAGTGGAGCAGGGACGGTGACTTGCGCGTGATTTAGTTTAAAGTGATAGTAGACTTGCGCAGCATCTACCGCACTCTCTCCTCCTCCCCCACCTGAGCCCGGTGTCAAGACAGAGTCAAGAAGACCGGAGGCGGGAGAGGACGCAGGTGGCTGGCGCGGCTGGGTCCCCTAAGTCCTAGCCGCCCCTAGGTGTGCCACCACACCTCCATTTTCGGCATTTGTTATGGGAGCGCAACCCGAATAACGCCTGCCGTGTCCTAATGTGGCCCCCGTGTCGGTCCAACGCATCTACCACGTGGCCCGTTCAGGGTGCACCCTTGCCCACACACGACAGTTCGACCGTCGATTTCGACGAGGTCCACCGTATGCTCCACACCAGGTGGTGCAGGGACGGTGACTTGCGCGTGAATTAGTTTTAAGTGATAGTAGCCTTGCGCTGCAGCTACCGCACTCTCTCCTCCTCCCCCACCTGAGCCCGGTGTCAAGACAGAGTCAAGAAGACCGGAGATGGGAGAGGGCGCAGGTGGCTGGCGCGGCCGGAGCCGCCCCTGGGCGTGCCACCACACCTGGCTCGGATCCCACGGTGTGGGAGTGCCATAAAGGCCACATTAAGAAGGAGCCATTGCAACCTGACTCTCAGTCCGCCAGTCAGCCAATCCACACAAAACACACATTGGGCTGGCCACGCGTCAGTTGGCAACCTTCCAAGCCACGGCTTTTAGCGCACCATGATAGTTTCAAGCGCGTCAGATTGTTTATAGTGAGGAATATGCACTGAGCTGTCGACCTCACTCTCTCCCCAACCCCCACAGTCAGACTACTGTCCGAGCCGGTCAGTTGCCTGATGTGGGAGTGGGCGCATTGGCTGACGGATCGGCGTACCCGTCTTCGCGCGCCACAGCACGACCTGGCCCCCATAACGCACACACCAGGATTCACAAACTCAGGGGATATGGAGCAGCCATCGCCGTCTGACTCCCAGTCCACTGGTCAGCCACTCGACACACACAGCACATACACTGAGCCGACGGCGTGGTCTGGTGGAAGCGTCAGATTGGCAGACTTCCCAGCCACGGTTTCTAGGAAACCGTGATATACTCTGGTAAATGGTGATTGTGAGGGTGTAGTCGATGTATTGGTGTAGGTAGTGTGTGCTGATGCAGCTTAGCCTCCGGTGGTTTACCGGAGGTTGTCGTGGAGGTGCATGTGTCCTAAGAGGCCCATGCGGTGTTGAAATGAGTGGGAGCAAGGAGGTCAGTGAAGGCGGGCGCGTCGACTATATGTCGGAGCCCCAGGCACTGGTTCACCAGCCTCCGTGCGATGGATTCGCAGGTGACCGGCCAGGCCGATGCGTGAGTTGAAGTTGCGGGCGCAGTGTGGGCAGGAGAAATCGGTAGAGGCTGGGGCGATGTCATTCATGGTAGTGGGGGTGGCAGGGGCGCTAAGAATGGCAGGAGCGGAGGGTGTGAATGGTGTATCGGTGTTGTCGGCATTGTGGTGAATTCCGCTGTCATGGATGCGCATGTGACCGAATAGGCCCATGCGATGAGTGAATGCGCGAGTACAGTGAGGGCAGTGGAGGCGACGATCTCTGCTGTGTGATGGTGCTCCAGGCACTGGCTCACCGGTCTCTGTACGATGTATTCGCAAGTGACCGACCAGGCCGATGCGTGAGGTGAATGTGCGGTCGCATTGAGTACAGCTTAGGAGAGATTCCCCATCGCTGATGGTGGTTGTGGTGGTAGTAGTGAAGGCGAAGGCAATGGTGGTTGCGGTGGTGGGGGTAACAGGCGATGAGTAGATGGATGTGGTCTCTATGATGGTGGGAGTAATGGAATTGATGTCAGGAGTGAGGGTGGGGGAGTCAGAATGAGGGTTGGCAGAATTTGACGTAGAAATTGGAATTGTGGGATTGTTGGTGCATTGCGTCCGAAGATGTCCGACCAGGCCGATTCGCGCGCGGAAGATGCGTTGACAGCGCGGGCATGTTGGCAGGGCCTGGGCATTGACAGTGTTGGTGCGGGGCGCTGGTGACTTTCGTGCCGCTCTTTTGGCCTTGGCGGTGGCGATCCGGTTGGCCTCGTAGATTGCTGAACCAGTCTTCACTGATCTTCTCCATGCCGGTCTATCCTGGGCGAGGTCTTCCCAGGTCGCCGAGTTGATTTGCAGTTGCTTCAGCGATTTCTTCAAAGTGTCCTTGTAGCGCCGTTTTTGACCCCCCTGCCGACGAGAACCCGTAGCGACATCTCCGTAGAAAAGTCGTTTGGGTAGTCGCTCGTCGTCCATTCTTACCAGTTGGCCGCTCCATCGCAGCTGCACTTGCCTCAGCATGGCATGGATGCTGAGGATTCCGGTCCGCTCCAGGACTTCCGTGTCCGGTATCCTGTCTTGCCATCTCAGCTTCAGTATTCTGCGGAGGCAGCTGAGATGAAAGTGATTCAGCTTCCTGGCTTGGTTCGAGTAGACGGTCCAGGTTTCCGCTCCGTAAAGGAGTGTCGTCAAGACGACGGCCTTGTACATCTTCAGTTTGGTGTTCAGGTGAATACCGTGGCGATTCCACACGGAGGCCTGCAGCCGGCCGAAGGCCTGACTAGCTTTGGAAATCCGTTGGGCAACCTCGTCATCGATTCTCGTGTTGCGCGAAATCGTGCTTCCTAGATAAGCGAAGGTCTCCAAGTTTTTGAGTTGAGCACCGTTGACATTAATTCGAGGAGCATTGTATTCCGCGCTGGGTGGCGGCAGGTGCATGACAACCGTTTTGGCTGTACTGATTGTTAATCCAAAATCGGCGCAGCCTTCGGCGAAGAGGTCCATGCTCCTTTGCATGTCCTCCTCCATCACGGTGTTAAGGGCGCAGTCGTCCGCGAAGAGCAAGTCATGGACTGTAGTCGTAGACACGCGCGTTGGAGCCTGCATACGCCGACTGTTGAGAAGGCGCCCGTCAGTTCTGTTGGCGATGCGAATACCAGGCTGCTCATCACGGTAGGCGTCCATCAGCATAGCCGAGAACATGAGACTGAAGAGGGTGGGGGCCAGTACGCAGCCCTGCTTCACTCCGTTGGTCACTGCGAATGCTTCGGATACCGTCCCGTTGTCAGTGACGCGCGCCGTCATCCCGTCATGAAGCTGACGCACCATGTGCGTGAACCGCTCAGGACAACCAAATTTCTGCATGACTTTCCACAGTCCGTCACGATTCACCGTGTCAAAGGCTTTCGTTAGATCCACGAAGGTAGTGTAAAGGTGAGTTCGCATCTCCTGAAACTTCTCTTGTAGCTGGCGGGCGGCGAAGATCATATCGGTTGTCCCGCGGTGTCGGCGGAAGCCACATTGGCTTTCCGGGAGCAGGCCCTGCTCTAGATGACCGTTAAGACGATTGAGAAGGATACGGGCGAAGATCTTCCCGGCGATGTTGAGCAACGAGATGCCTCTGTGATTATCACAGAGTTGCCGGTTCCCCTTCCGTTTGTAGAGATGGACGATGGTCGCGTGTTTGAAATCCTGAGGAACTTGTCCTTGGCGCCACATCTCCTGGAAGAGTGTTGTGAGTTCTGCCATCAGCCGGGGCCCACCGTGCTTGTAGACTTCCGGTGGGATTGCGTCGGATCCCGGTGCTTTACCGCTGGAAATCTGCTGCACGGCCCGGATGGTTTCTGGTAGGGAAGGCGGCAGATCCAGGTCATTGTTCGTGTCCACTTGAGGGAGCCGGTCAATGGCAGCATCGGAGATGGCTGATGAGCAATTAAGGACACTTCTGAAGTGCTCGGCCCAGCGCTTCAGAATTTGCGATTTCTCTGTCAGCAGTGTTGTCCCATCAGAGCTGAGCAGCGGTGCGGACCCCTTGATACACGGGCCGTATATGGCCTTGATGGCTTTGAAAAAGTTTTTCATTTCATTGCGGTCCGCATAGCCCTGGATTTCTTCAGCCTTTCGGATCATCCAGGCATCCTGCATCTCCCGCAGCCGTTGTTGTACAAGGCGCCGGCATCTGAAAAAGGCTGCTTTTGGTGGCGTCAGTCCGAAGGTCCATGTAGGCTTTGTGTAGTCTATTCTTCTCCGCGAGTAAGTTGCTGATGTCGGCGTCATTGTCGTCAAACCAGTCCTGGTGTCGACGGTGTGCGCGTCCGAGTACATCGAGGGCGGTGGACTGGATGACATTTCGCAGTTGACACCATCGTGTCTCCACGGTATCGTTATCATCTGGAGCATGCAGGTCCTCCAGTTTCTCGGTTATTTGGTTGCTGAAATCAAAACAGTGAGCAGGCAAATTTAATAAAAGAGTATTTAACTTACATGGCGGCCTCTTACCTTGGGGCCTTCGTCGGGGTTGCAGTCGGAGCCTCATCTGGGAGATGACGAGGCGGTGATCTGTCCAACCATCGGCATCGCGGATCGCCTTGGTTACCAGCACGTCCTGTCGATCTCGCCTCCGGACGAGAACATAGTCCAGCAGATGCCAGCGCCGCGACCGAGGGTGCATCCACGTGGCCTTCTCCCGCGTCGCCAAGGCGGAAGAAGGTGTTGGACAGCAGGAGACGGTGTTCCGCACACGTGCGCAGAAGAAGGAGGCCGTTAGCGTTGCAGCTACCCAGACCGTGGGGACCCAGCACTCCCCTGCCAGGCAGCGTGGTCCGTCCCGACGCGGGCATTGAAGTCACCAAGGACAATTAACTTGTCCTCTTTCGGCACAGTCGCCAGCAAGGCGTGCAGGTCCTCGTAGAATTTGTCCTTCGCCGCATCAGAGCTCGTCATTGGGGAGCGTAGGCGCTGATGATGGGGGCGAACTGGTCTCCCCGAAGAGGCAGGTGGAGGCTCATCAGGTGATCATTGATACCCTGCGGCAGACAGGGCAGACGTCCCACGATGTCGTTACGGGATGGCAAAGGCAACACCAGCGTCGCGTCGCTCTGCCTTTGGCCGGCCGCTCCAGAAGAGTGTAGCCGGCCCCCCACCTCCTCCAGCTGACCCCTGCTCAGAGAATCGGGTCTCGCTGAGAGCAGCAATGTCCACCTTGTAGCGCGCCAGTTCCCGAGCGACTAGCGCCGTCCGCCGTTCCGGCCGGTTGCTCCTAGGATTGTCTAAAAAGGGAACGAACATTCCAGGCTGCTAGTGTGAGTGGACTCACCCGAGCAGCCTGGAGAGTATGGCGAGGGGGATGGGGACGGGGGGTATTGTTGTTTGTTTGAGTTTTACGACCGCGTAGTTTGCGATCTGCGAGCCGCGGCCGGCTGCAGAAGAAATGATAACCAGCATTTTTTTAGGGCACATTTTCTAGCCCCTTCCTTCGCGAGGAGGCAAGCAGTGCTGTCCTAAATAGGGCTGCTCGGACATCCCAGACGGCTGCCGAACTCCACTATGGGTCACGGTTTTGGTTTAGTGGAAGAACGACCCGAGTTAGTCTGGGCCGCCTACGGGGTTGCTGTCGCCCCCACCGTAGGACTTTTTGAGAGGGGGGAGAGATGGGAATTTCGGGAGTCAGACATACCGAGTGTGGAGGCACACACAACACCGGAGACCCTCACCTGGTTTAGCCCGCCGGTCGTGACGGTTGCCCGGGGTGTGGCCGCTGGGAAGAACCCAACTTCGAGGAGCCACAGGTGAGAGTTGGGTACCAGTTAGAGGCGGCCACAGGAGCATTCACCACCTGTATGAGACAAATGGAGCGACCAAATGCAAGCTGTGTGGTGCTGCCCCGAACTAGTACCCCTACACCCCTGCCCACACACACACAGTGACAGTTCGACCGTCGATTTCGACGAGGTCCACCGTATGCTCCACACCAGGTGGTGCAGGGACGGTGACTTGCGCGTGAATTAGTTTTAAGTGATAGTAGCCTTGCGCTGCAGCTACCGCACTCTCTCCTCCTCCCCCACCTGAGCCCGGTGTCAAGACAGAGTCAAGAAGACCGGAGATGGGAGAGGGCGCAGGTGGCTGGCGCGGCCGGAGCCGCCCCTGGGCGTGCCACCACACCTGGCTCGGGTCCCACGGAGTGGGAGTGCCATAAAGGCCACATTAAGAAGGAGCCATTGCAACCTGACTCTCAGTCCGCCAGTCAGCCACTCCACACAAAACACACATAGGGCTGACCACGCGGTCCGAGTTGTCCCATCAGTTGGCAACCTTCCAAGCCATGGCTTTTAGCGCACCGTGATAGTTTCAAGCGCGTCAGATTGTTTATAGTGAGGAACATGCGCTGAGCTGTCGACCTCACTCTCTCCCCCCTTCCCCACAATCAGACCACTGTCCGAGCCGGTCAGTTGTCTGATGCGGAAGCGGGCGCAGCTGCTGGTGACCTCGTCTACGTGTACTACGTACACGACCTGGGCCCCCAAACACAAGCCCCAGGATTTCACACAACAGGGGGTTGAACGGCTTACATCTCACATGTGTGAGATAGCCAGAGGTCACGTTAATAAGGAGCCATCGCAGCCTGACTCTCAGACTACCAGTCAGCCACTCCACACAACACACATTGGACTAACTGCGAGGTCTGAGACACACACACACACACACACACCATATTTCGACTGTCCTAGTCCGACGATGTCCACCGTATGCTCCATGAAAGGGTGGTACAGGGACGGTGACTTGTGCGTGATTTATTTTTATGTGTTAGTAGCCTTGCGCTGCAGCTACCGCACTCTCTCCTCCTCCCAAAGCTGAGCCCGGTGTCAAGACAGAGTCAAGAAGACCGGAGGCGGGAGAGTTATGGTTCTCTGGTCCGCAGTCGATTAATGAGTGCAATGATCTCACGGCTCCATATACTGTGTTGCGATTTTGTCTGGGTAAAATTGCGGCCAGGATGCGGTTGACCAGCAGTCCCGGTGACAGCGAGCCAACTGGCCGAGGAATGGTGATGAAATCATGCCAATTAATGACTCGGGTACCGAACCAAGAGGCAATCATCGCATCAGCTACGAAACCCTGTGATGAGCACGAGGACGGCCAGTGATAGTAGGCCTGTGTTGGCTTGGCCATCACGCCGTATAAATACGGCGCAACTTTTCCCCAAGTACCCTTTTCTGCAACTATGTCTGATGATGGGTTGGAGGGAGAATCCGAACCTTCATGCCCATAAACACCGAATTCCAGTAATGACCTCTTCTTCTTTTTTTTTCTTCTTCTTCTTCTTCTTCTGAGCAACTTTCTGGAACTCGTCTGTTCGCTTCTATCTTGCAAATAAAGATTATGCCGAGCACATTTTGAACGATTCTATTGGAAGGGGAATGAGATTCGAAAATCTGGCTGCCTTTGCCTGTAGGAACTATATAATCAAGTGCATTATGGCATATATAAAATAATAGAAGCAAACAACGTTTTTTGCTGCTTCACTGTTCTCAGAACCTGCCACTATCGCAACATACTCATGTTTTTTTTTCAGTTAGAGATTTTATAGATATATCTTCCGACTAAATTATGGTGGCTATACACAGCTTGCCTTTGGAAAAGATACGGGCCGATCATAATTATTAGCCGACTGTGGGGTTGATTCAGAAAGTTGATACACATATCTGCGAGTAAACATATGATGAATAAGTTTCGAAGAGTTTGCTAGAAAATAACAAGCATGATCGCCTTCTGTTCATGGACTACTTAACCAATGTCATATGGGACAATAACGTTATCGTTTTTCTTTGGTGGGCAGAAATTTTATTAAAGCATTTGGTAGGACAACTTCGTAAGTACCCTTGTATTGAGGTGGTATTTTAGTACCATATAGAGATCTTCGGGCTGAGGGTGGGGTGGGAGTTATCTTGAAGATTATAGTCAAAGTTTAAGGTTGTTTAAGGTTAGAGGCTGCTTTCCTGGTATTTATCCCAAGGCACCCGTATTATGATGTACCTTTTACACGTGCTCTACAAAGGATTTCCAATCCTGGTGTAGAATATACCACAGTGTTTGGCACTTTATAAGGCAGTCGGTAAACTTACTTAATTTATACTGAGTTTCCATTGTGTCTGTGATGTTTGGCTGAAAAATAAGTATAACATACTTACTTTTAACTACCCACCTCGGCCAAAATGCCGAATTTAAGTATTCCATGTAGGGCTTTGTTGTATCGATTTCACTTCCACTATCTCCATTACAGATAGCCTTTGATGGACTCGATCTAGTTTTTAGCACGAAGAGCGCCGTTTTTGTTGGATATTACAAGAAAAGTATGCATTTATCATTCTTATTGTAAGCCTTTAAATAAATGCTCACCGCAAGGTTGAAATCTGAGGTGTACGATAATGATGGCTGCATTGTTTTTGAGGCTTTTTAGGTCATTCATACTCAGGAATGATGTATCTGTCTCCATGTTACCCTTCAAAATCATACTTTTAATCTCATTTTTTTATTTTGTTATTCGCAAAACCTTTTGAAGGGTGCCTCTCTCATATTTCAAAGAGTTTTTCTAGGACTCTGGGCCTTTAAATAATCCGCCTACAAAGTCTCTTTTACAAAATTTCAGGTACGTCTGTCAACCTGGGATGCAAGCTGGACGCTAATGGCGTCAGCGGATTTTACGAAGGGGATCCCTACCAAACGTTATGCAGAGGGCTTAAACTTTCAGCAGTTAATTTCGAAATTCGGATTGATTAATTAATTACCCGCCCCTTAACGAAAGAGACACTTGTGACCCAAACGAGAAATAAACCGTACCATGGCCAGGACTTCATTAGACAAACAATGTTTTTTTGTATTCAGTGGTTTGTGTTAACTACTTCATGTTTTAAATGATACATACGGTGAATGCTTTTATTATTGCCCATTTTCTCTTTAAGTTAATTTTATAAAAATATTCCCGAATGACAGACCGATTTTGGCTAATAATGTGAAGAAAACTTGAAAACAAAATTTACGTATTTTTTATATGAAACTCAGCTGTATGGTGAAGTTGTTTACCAGCCTATCACGTCGAAGCATAACTGGGTCACCTGGGGCTCAACACGTTACTGATAGAAGCGAACAGGCAATTCCAGGGAGTAGCTCAGAATAATAATAATAATAATAATAATAATAATAATAATAAGAAGAAGAAGAAGAAGAAGAAGAAGAGGCAGAAGAAGAGGCGATCACTGGAAGATGATGTTTATTGGCCTGATGTTTTTGATTCTCTCTCGAACCCATCATCAGAGACAGTTGCAGAAAAGGGTACTTGGGGAAACGTTGCGCCGTATTTATAGGGCGTGGTGGCCAGGCGACCATAGGCCTACTATCGCTGGCAGTCCTCGTGCTCATCGATCGGGTTGATGCGATTATTGCCTCTTGGTCCGTACCCGAGTCATTAATTGCCATGATTTAATCAACGTTGTCGATTCCTGCCGTGAGAATTACTCGGCCATTTGGCTCGCTGTCAGCGGGACTACTTGTCACCCGCATCCTCCCCCGTGGCTAGCAAATTTGCTCAGATAATATCGCAGCACATAATATGGAGCCGCGAGATCATTGCGCTTATCAATCGACTGCGGGCCAGAGAACCGTGATTCAAGCAGTTTACGGCTCACGCGGTTGACAGCCCTTGCGAGAATTCTGGCATCGCCAAACTTAAAGGTGCAAACGGGTCCCGTCGCATGAGCCGCATCGTGAGAGTTAGTGTGATTCTTCCTCACTGCTGCCGCGTGCTCGGCCATTCGCATGTGGAGTAGTCTCACAGTTTCTCTAACGTATTTGCTTTGTCCGCAACTTCACACAATTTGGTAAACGACCCCAGACGTTTCTTGCCATGATAGCGGACCAAAAAGTAACCATCACATCAACTATGACCCCCAGCGATGAAAACGAGGACTACTAACGATAGTCGGCCTGCGGTTGCCTGGCAACCACGCCCTTTTAATACTGCGTAACTTGTGCCCAATTTCCCTTTTCTGCAACTGTCTATGACGATGGGTTCGAGAGAGAATCCGAAACGTCAGGCCAATAAACACCATGTTCCTACGACCGCTTCTTCTTCTTTTTCTTCTTCTGCTTCTTCTTCTTCTTCTTCTTCTTCTTCTTCTTCTTCTTCTTCTTCTTCTTCTTCTTCTGGGCTCAACAAGTGTTCAATCCCTTGCTGAAAACTGCAAATGTCAGGACTATTCATTGACTCAAACCAAGGGTTAATCATAAATATTTCCATTTGTCTAATCAGTGTATACTCTCGCACACCTAGCCGTCAATTATCAGATCCGAGTTTTTCCGTATGGGGGATTATAGACCATACAGTAGATACCCTAGCTTATGAAATCTCATGGATTTCACAAGAAAGGGTCTGTTACGCGAAAGCAACCCACACTTCGTCCCCCAATGTTCTACGGCAGTAAAGAAGTGACCGTCCTTAAGAAGAAGGCATATTTGGGTATAAAACCTAAAATATTTTGTTTTCTATAAAAATTCATTGATATAGAAAAGCGGCAAATTCCGAAAAAGTGAAAAAAACCGTTTCAACTAAATAAATTCTTAAACGTACAGGAAGCCTGTTAATGTTAATAAACGAGTTAATAATGTAGTAAGAATAGAATTACGTTCGAAAATAGTCCTTTTGGGAGTTTCGCACATAACAATTTTTACAGATTACGGGCGATGTAAAGTATGGCCGTTAACAACCAACCTGACATTTCAATTTATATTCCAACAAGGTTTCATGATAATTGGCGGGTTGTCTTCCGTTGGCACAATTTTTTGGATGCGTTTGACTAAGATAAATAGATTTGTGTTTGATTTCGCCGACAGGGACTTCCCAGGACTAAAATAATTCATAAGTTCACATGTTGACAGGCCGGTCGGTGCCTAATAGATTTAAATAGAATCGTCAGTGCAATCGTTAACATAGCATTTTACGTATATAAATAAGTCTTTCCTTTTTTCAAATTTCTTAAAACGTAGTTGGGGTGTTAAATTACGATGAGTTTCAGATCGTCCTTGAAATAAGGTTGAACACTCCACGCTCTTCATTGTTTTCAGTCCATTGCCCATAAATTCAGATTCTGTTCTATGTGTTTATCACAGCCTTCAAACTAAGATATATCTTAAAAGCCTAAACCGTAGTATTGGGATATGAGGCATTCTTGCTAATGCAGATAACCGTTTGGATCATATTTGTAGACTCACACAAACATGAAACCCCGAGACCGAGAAAAAGTACGTGCCCACAAAACAATTCGGCAAATAATATACCTAAGCAAAATTTTAAAAAAACTTTCCGCACTAAGTTACCTCCTTAAAAGACTCTTTTATTATATATGGCGCTGTTGAATACCTGCATACTTCACCTTTTTCCAAGTTAAAGTCAGGGTAAAAATAGGGAAGATTGATCGGGATTTAGACATCCCTGGAAAGAAGGGATGTATTTTTGACTAGAAATGAATGAACTAACTACTCTCTTTATACTGGAGCGTTTTACATTATATTTATTTACTTTTGGGTCCCGTTTCAAGATTACAAATGTGCAGGAGAGTGCCGAATACCTACTAGGATTTTGCGAAAACTGCTTATTTTCTGCCTGTTTCGATTTAAGTTTCCATATTAGTACGTAGTCAACCGCAGCTTGTAATTATCCGCTTGCAGTGCGAAAGAGAAAAGTTCTGATATGTCTTGCCTTCAGAACTGAACATTCGCTAAAGACACCACATCTCGGCGTGGTAAAACAAACCACAGTCACAAAAGTTTATTTTTACAGTTGAAGCGTCCCAAATTTGCAAAACAATTTTTTTTTAACCTAACTACCCTCTCATATTACCGAAAAAATGTGCTTTCTCTTATTTGCATTAGCCTGATTTTCGTTAACGCGAAACCAAACTTTTCATTCTAGGAAAGGATGCATTTAAAAAGTTTCCGGTGTATATTAGTGTTCCTTTACAATACCTGATGCACAAATAAAAACTTTTGATCTGTCTCTTGCAGTGGCGTAGGAAAATTCTTGAATACCATGAAACGTCGGAGTTGTCTCCAGTTGACCCCGATTTCCCTTCAATAAACAGATCTGAAGCGAAATCTTTTTTAGTAAACAGCTTTTCTGCGCATCATTTCAATTCAACAAACCGAAATAACGACATCAACTGTATGCTATACTACCGCCTCAAATTTCGATCTTGACATTTCATGAGTTAGGCAATCTACCGTATCTGGCTTATTATCTGTCGTCAGCTAATCACAACCAACCCGAGTTACGCATGAACTGCCTGTCGGTTGTGATTGGGCGCACTAACCGTCGTGGAATGGAAGATCATGGCTCACGTAACGGGACACGGTCGTCTGGCTGTGTTACAGAGCTCAATATACAGCCTTCGCAGCCAGTCCCACAGTGACTAGTAATAATCAATGCAGAAAAGATTGTGATGTCTCTTTCTGTCGTATTAGCCAGACTGCGACGTCTCCTGTTAATTTCAATTTAACAAGCCTGAGGATTCTGTCAGTTTATCTGCGTTTCCAAGACGTATATGAAGAAGTCAAGTTTGGCGAACGTCCGCTTTCGATTATTCATCATCAGGCCTTTACAGTAACCAAAAGTTTAAGCATACGATAAGCAGTAAGTATGGGGTAGATGGTTGAGGGGCTCAAAGGTCAGGGGTTAAAGTCTAGTCCTATCATGGGGCAGAGGGAGGGGAAGGAAGAAGGAGGTGTCCGACACTTAGCTAGGTTTCTGTTTCGTCGCTGTAATGCGACGTGTCTGGTGTGAACCAGCATGCTGAGCTCGCCTTCGGCCAAGGGAGCCTTGAGGCCACTATAAACGTTTTTTTCGAACATAAAGTTCGGTTGGTTAACCGTATGGCCACTGCCTCCGCCGTCGCAAGTATCCGCTGACACAGGAACTTGGAGTGTTTCGTCGGCACTTTATCGATGACATGGAATGCTTGGTTGACATCTACCCAGTGACAGCTGTCATCCAAGTGAGCCACAATTGAGCTAGAGATGGGCTTTACCATGCCTCGATATAGCCAGGCAGGAAAGCGCTCGCGCGTCTGCTTGGATAGGCTTGGATAGACCAATATAAGCTCCCCCACAGGAGCAAGTGAAGGCGTAGATGCACATTGAAGAGGTCTGGAAGGGCAGCCTATCCTTACCTTCAAGGCGAAGAAGTGGAGTGCTTGAGAATACCAGCCTTATCTTCGCGGCTGGGCACGTGCACGCGATAGCAGCATTTAGGCGACTATTTAGAAGTTCACTCACCGGATCTCCTTGGAAAAGGCAAAGTAAGAATAAGTCCTTCTTTTCAGCCGTCGGCACCTCCGATTTTCGGGGGACATTCCTCCATATATTTATCGATAAACTGCTCGGGGAATCCGTTTTCTCGCAGTGTTTTGTATAAGGGCGAGTTGATTCTCCAGCGTACCTGGAATACCTATTCTTCTAGCTCGGTTGGTAAGGCAACGGATTAGGTTTTGTTCCTGACTAAGTAGTAGAAAATTGTAGAAATTTGTGTATTGACCTGTCCATGTTGTCTTACGAAACACACTTCTTAGAATTGTTCCATCAGGCATTCTGTTTAGTAGGACATCCATAAAGGGGAGACATTCTTCTTTCTCTTTTACCAAAAGGAGGGTTGGCGTTGGATGAGCCTGATCCATATTTATCAACAAAGAAGACTGGTAGACTAAATTAATCATTCTTTGATCGCCTGATATTCAGAAGTTAGCTATATCCCGGCTTCAGGCCGAGCGGTCTCTAAATATGACCTAGTTTTTCTGCCAATTGGACAAAACTTTAACTATTCAAACACTTACTGAAGTTTTGTTGCTGAGACTGAAAATACGTCCAGTTAGATGAGAGTGACGTCCGTCAATCTGTTCTCACTGAGGAAGGGTATATTATCTCCCGCAGTGTTCTATAACCTCAGTCTGGAGTCCTGTTGGTCAGTCGTATCTCAAAGATAAAAATTCATTTCGTACTGGAGCGAAGAAATATCTGGCTGTCCAGAACGACGAGGCAAGATAATACCATCTCACGTTCCCTGACTTTCGACAATACTTATCGGCTGCAGTTACTAGTCCCGTGTGACTACCCTTCACATGTTGGTTAACGGGCTCGGGCGGTGAAGAAAATGAGGGCGATGCTGTCAATCAGGAATTCATTCCTACAACAAATGAGTGCATTCCTCACAAGAATAAGTCTAAAGCATTCGCATGTAAAAAGAGGGGCTAAGCATCGTGGGTGACGGAATGATTTGATTCTCATTAACATATTTTTGAGTGGTTGGAGTCGGGCTGCAAAGTCTTCTTCTTCATTTGGATTTTATGCCAAACTCACTGATATGAGATGCGAACCACCTGGTACACGCATAGGAGACCGGGTCTTCTGCATGCTGTTTAGCCCTACCAGCCACTGCGTCCGGGCCCGGCTCCAGTCTTCTTGACACTGTCTTGTCATAGGAGCCCGGTGGGCTTAAGAGAGAGGGTACAGTAGATGCTTCGCAACCCTACCTCCTTATAGAGAATTCACGCTCAAGTCACCGGTGCTGCGCCCACTTTGTGGGTCAGGTCGCTTATCACCGTCGAACTAGTAACTGTGTGGGCTCGGACCGTGATGCAGTGCAGAGGTTAAACGCCCATTTCTACCCTTCACCCCAGATAAAACGACACACGTTGCTACCTTGTGAGCGCAAACTGTGTCAACCTCAACTATGTAACCGTCCGCGGCGTTCGCTTCTCTTAATTTCTGATCCTTATAGCCATTCAGACATTATGACTGACAATAAACTCTCGTGTAAATCTATTTTTTTCTACTCCTTTTCGTGAAAAAACGCTCTATTTCACTTTATTATATTGATGTCTCAGAAACTGTTAGTGGCCTTCTCGCACCACTCGGAGTTGGAGTGGCACACCGACCTGAAGCAACTTCTAGGCGCTATGTAATGAGGCTGAAAGCCCCGCTGCCATGGCAGGAAACCTCTGAAGTATTGTAGGGAATCTGGTGCAGTTGCTGAGAAAGCAACTATGTCAAAGAAACTGGAAGACTACTCTACACGAGGATGGCCGAACACGCGGCAGCAGTGAGGAGGAGGGACGCTAATTCTCAGGTCGAGGCTCATGCAACGGGACCTGGCCACACCTTCGAGTTTGATGAGTTCGAAATCCTCCCTAGAGCTGACATCCGCACGAGTCGTGAGTTGCTGGAGTCATGGTTCTCCTGCCCACAGTCAATTAACAAGCCCAATGATCTTCCGCCTCCCTATTCTGTGTTTCGATTTTGTCTGGGCGAAATTTCTGGCCAAGCGGGGTGGATGCTGGGGACCAAAGTTCCGCGTGACAGCTGGGTCAAATGACCGAGTAACCGCCATGCCATGGCTACAAAACGATGATGAAATGACGGCCATTAACGACTCGGGTACCTACCGACTAGCAATCATCGCATCAACTACCTCCCCCAGGAAGGACCACAAGGACTGCCACGCATGATATACTTGGGGTTGTCTGGTCAGCACGTCCTATAATTACTCCGCCCTTTGTTCCCTCTATTCCCTTTTTGTAAGACTGTCTCTGAAGATGGGTTTGAGAGAGAATACGAAACTTCAGACTAATAAAGCTCTTTTTCCAGTGCTCGTGTCTCCTTTGCGTCACAATTAATTTATCGTTTTTAGAGGGGATATCCACCAACCGAAAAAGTAGAACTGGTTGGTGGGATGAGGTCACCTCTGCATTGAAGATTTGGATAAATAAATTTGGAGCTATTGCTGAGTAATTTTCGGTTTTTTCAAAGTAAATGTACTACACGCCTATATGTTATAATGGATGCAGATGGCAGACATTTCAAATATATAAATTAGGATTTCCTAAAATGGAGATGCTCTTGCAAGTATAGTCGTATTTGTGAGTTAACACTTCGTATTCACATGGGAGCTTCTCAGTGCTCACACTCTCCAGCTGTTAATTTTTAGGGTTTGGTGGTAAAACAATGCGGACCAGGATGGTACCTGTGTCTAGCCACCCTTCCTTAGAGTAAAGTTCAAAGTTCACCTTCGTCTATGCAGTGCTGCTGAATACTCGTGTTATTCACATTATTCTGATATCCCTGTATGGTCTAAAAGTAAAAATTTAACTAGAAGTCATCGGATGTTTGGGCTGGAAACGTGAACTTTTGGAGGCCAAGAGTTATCGGACGAGTTACTAATATTTGGAGGAAATAAATGAAATAAAGTAAAGTGACCACTTGTTTCATCGATGAAAAGAAGTATCAAATGATTGAGTTTCACAGTCTCTGTTAACTATCTGTGTTAGCTTTCTGACAGAGATCCGTTTACCGCTGCAAGTCTTGTCCATTCAAACCACACTGAACCGGAGGACTACGTGAGTCATTACAACTTCCGTAAACACCGTTTGCTCAGCTGCGTGATGTAATGGCAACTTTCCTCATCGACGGTCCTGCCTTTCCAAACTGCAAGTAACGACATAGATAAACTATATTGCGCTTCTCTTCCGATTGCCCGTAATTCTTAGTCGAAACCATCAGCTGTCATGGATTGATAAATGATCCATACTTTACGTACTCTTTTATGTATCCAAAACATAAGGCTGGTTGTAAACCAGATCTGTACTGAGGACGGGAAGCAGCACATGTGAGGAGTCTTAGGGGACACAGCAGGGTATACGGTAAAACGGGAATGTCATAGGCTGAAGGGTGACCAGTCAGAACAAAGGTGGGCTGACCATGCATACATGACCTTGAAAGTTGCCTTGTCGCGCGCGGGGGTGTCGTGTGCGGACCATGCGGGTCACGTACACGGCATCCCTCCACCCTAAAATGGACGACATAGGGCAGAGAGAAGATACAGAAAAGGGAATGAGGGTCAGTTACTAAATGTTCTAATAGGTTTCGTCCGGAAATCTTTGGACGGGTATGTGTATTCGGGTCAATCTTCTCAGGGCGGTATTTTCGAACTGGGCGCCGTTTGGCGTCGTCAGTGGTTCCTCTGCCCCTACGTTACTGCTGGGTGGGGTAGAAGGATGATGAGAAATAGAAACCTCGACTGGCGGCGTTGCAGTAAGTGTAGGTCGTAGATCTTCCGTCCTCGGGACGCCAGAATCAACATTTGAACTTCCCAAATTCTTAAATTTCTGTGTCCGTTCGGCTGAGGACTTGATCCAGATTTCGACGCACCATTTTCCCATCTTCTAACGCCACTTCTACCATTTGTCCCTCACTTCAAACTGGCCCTGGATACCAGGTAGCTTCGGGTTCCAGTCTCGTGTAGGCACTTTCGTTAGGCAAGAGGATTCGGGGTCGCGTGTGCGCATCATATCGCGTTTTCATCTTCGTCTGTTGCTCAGTGATTTTATCATGCATTAAAGCATTAAGCAGATCGAGCCGTGTGCGCAACTGCTGCTTGAACATCAATTCTTTCTTGCGAAGAACCAGTTGAGCCGTTTGGGGTTATGCGATAGCTGAACAAAAAGCGTGACAACTTCGTGCTTACGTCCGCTTGCCTCTGTTTGGCAACCCCGTATTTTATCGTCTGAACCACGCGCTATGCGAGGCCATTTGAAGCCGCGTGATACGGCGTAGTGGTTAAATGCCTAATTGCATTTTGCCCATAAATTCTTTAAATCCCGGACTAGAAAAGGCCAGGCCATTGTCTGAAATGCCCGTTTCAGGTATCCGGGATGTAGAAAAACATATCGTAGCTTGTTGATTGTGGTAACTGAAGAATAAGATTTTCCGGTCGGAATAGCTTCAATCCATTTAGTGTGGGCGTCAACCATCACTAGGACCATATGGGCCTTGGAATGGTCCAAAATAGACGTTGTGTAACCTCTTCCATGGGTCCAATGCTTCAGCGACACCTTCGTTAAGGTTTCTGTGGCACGCTTTTACCATGTTTTCGATGTCTTCGTAACGTACACTACATACTTCATCATCCTAAGAATGATTCCGAGTGCTGAGCATTTATTGGTGACAGTTTTTCAAACAATGCCGCCCCACTCATGCATACTTAAAACACGAGAAGATTCCAACTGCTCTGGTCCTACCCCACCCGTAGGGAGCATTTAGAGGCCTTGTTTCTTTAGGAATTAAAATAAGAAAGGCCGGAGTTCAAACCGTAATTATTTAATATTCGGCCATCGCGCCTATTAGGCTGTTGTGGGCGGCAAAGTTAAAATTTCAGGGTTAAAATGATAAAATATTCAACTCTAAAGGAGTCTCAACATTCTTCCAAGCACCCTTGTTGTGATCTGGGATTGTTTTATGACTGGCCGAGGATGGCATGTGTGACAGAAACCAGCATTGCAGGTCCAGCCTTTTTGTTTGAATTTATTCTAAGATTTTGCAGTTTCAAGCACCGCGTCCAAACTTTGTCATAAAAATAACTGTTCGGCGATTTATTTGGCAGTTCGAAAGTTCGCAATTAAGTTAAAAATTCTTCAACCATTCAATCACAAGGGATAATTCCTAGGCAAATAAGAAACATAACACTTCTAAAGACTTAAAATGAGGCCCGTTCAAACCAGCAATCTATTCGCCTGGTATCGGTGATGCTATTTGCAGACTTCCAAAAGACAAAGCCGCTGAATCCATCAATGCGGTAGAAACATACGAACACTGACTTAGCTCTTTCAAAATAAGAGTTGGCGGCCATTACAGAAACAACCTGCCATGGGGTGGATTCGTGGACCGTGTAACCATGTCTGATTTACTCGCATACCATGGATAATCATAGCTGGCACCGTAATTCCCTGCTTGGCCTGGAATTTCATGCTAATCTTCGAACCCCCGTTGTCACTGTCGACAATCGGCTAGATTAATAGGGAAATTCATACATCGTACAGAGAAAACGCGGGAGCTGGACGTCTTCGCACTTATGTATTGACATAGAACGTGGATCGTAGAACATCGCGTGCCATGCTTTTAGCCCCTACTTTTTCTGTCATTGATGAGGGGATCGAGTTTGAATTCAAAACATCAGGTTATGCGAGCTCTTATTCCACCGGTGAGCTCGCTGATACTCAAAGGAATTACGTGTCTGAGGGGGTTCTAAGGGGTACTCGTTAGGGGTAGCACCACACAGATAGCATTTGGTCGCTCCATTTGTCTAGTACAGGTGGTGAATGCTCCTGTGGCCGCCTCTAACTGGTACCCAACTCTCACCTGTGGCTCCTCGAAGTTGGGTTCTTCCCAGCGGCCACACCCCGGGCAACCGTCACGACCGGCGGGCTAAACCAGGTGAGGGTCTCCGGTGTTGTGTGTGCCTCCACACTCGGTATGTCTGACTCCCGAACTTCCTACCTCCCCCCTCTCAAAAATTCCTAAGGTGGGGCGACAGCAATCACGTAGGCGGCCCAGAATAACTCGGGTCGTTCTCCCACTAAAACAAAAACGTGACCCATAGTGGAGTTCGGCAGCCGTCTGGGATGTCCGAGCAGCCCTATTTAGGACAGCACTGCTTGCCTCCTCGCGGAGGAAAAGGCTAGAAAAGGTGCCCTAAACAAATGCTGGTTATCACGTCTTCTGAAGCCGGCCGCGGCTCGCAGATCGCAAACTACGCGGTCGTAAAACTTAAACAAACAACAATACCACCGTCCCCATCCCCCTCGCTATACTATCCAGGCTGCTCGGGTGCGTCCACTCACACTAGCAGCCTGGAATGTTCTTTACCCTTTTAGACAATCCTAGGAGCAACCGGCCGGAACGGAGGATGGCGCTAGTCGATCGGGAACTGGCGCGCTACAAGGTGAACACTGCTGCTCTCAGCGAGACCCGATTCTCTGAGCAGGGTCGGTTGGACGAGGTGAATGCCGGCTACACCTTCTTCTGGAGCGGCCGGCCAAAGGCAGAGCGACGCGACGCTGGTGTTGCCTTTGACATCCGGAACGAAATCGTGGGATGTCTGCCCTGTCTGCCACAGGGTATCAATGATCGCCTGATGAGCCTCCGCCTGCCTCTTCGGGGAGACCAGTTCGCCAACATCATCAGCGCCTACGCTCCCCCAATGACGAAATCTGATGCGGCGAAGGACGAATTCTACAAGGACCTGCACGCACTGCTGGTGACTGTGACGAAAGAGGACATGTTAATTGTCCGTGGTGACTTCGACGCCCGCGTCAGGGCGCACCACGCTGCCTGGCAGAGTGTGCTTGGTCCCCACGGTCTCGGTAGCTGTAACAATAACGGCCTCCTTCTTCTGCGCACGTGTGCGGAACACCGTCTCTTGCTGACCAACTCCTTCTTCCGCCTCGCGACGCGGGAGAAGGCCACGTGAATGCACCCTCGGTCGCGGCGCTGGCATCTGCTGGACTATGTTCTCGTCCGGAGGCGAAATCGACAGGACGTGCTGGTAACAAAGGTGATCCGCGACGCCGATGGTTGGACAGACCACCGCCTCATCATCTCCCAGATGAGGCTCCGACTGCAACCCCAACGAAGGCCCCAAGGTAAGAGGCTGCCAGGTAAGTTAAATACTACTTATTAAATTTGCCTGCTCACTGTTTTGATTTCAGCAACCAAATAACTGAGAAACTGGAGGACCTGCATGCTTCAGATGATAATGCTACCGCGGAGACACGATGGTGTCAACTGCAAAATGCCATCCAGTCCACCGCCCACGAAGTCCTCGAACGCGGACGCCGTCGACACCATGACTGGTTTGACAACAATGATGCCGACATCAGCAACTTACTCGTGGAGAAGAATGGACTACACAAAACCTACATGGACCTTCGGACTGACGCCACCAAAGCAGCCTTTTTCAGATGCCGGCGCCTTGTACAACAACGGCTGCGGGAGATGCAGGATGCCTGGATGATCCGAAAGGCTGAGGAAATCCGGGGTTATGCGGACCGCAATGAAATGAAAAACTTTTTCAAAGCCATCAAGGCCATCTATGGCCCGTTTAACAAGGGGACCGCACCGCTGCTCAGCTCTGACGGCACAACACTGCTGACAGAGAAATGGCAAATTCGGAAGCGCTGGGCCGAGCACTTCAGAAGTGTCCTTAATTGCTCATCAGCCATCTCCGGTGCTGCCATTGACCGGCTCCCTCAGGTGGAAACGAACAATGACCTGGATCTGCCGCCTTCCCTACCAGAAACCATCCGGGCCGTGCAGCAGATTTCCAGCGGTAAAGCACCGGGATCCGACGCAATCCAAACGGAAATCTACAAGCACGGTGGACCCCGGCTGACGGTAGATCTCACAACACTCTTCCAGGAGATGTGGTGCCAAGGAAAAATTCCACAGGATTTCAACGACGCGACCATCGTCCATCTCTACAAACGGAAGGGGAACCGGCAACTCTGTGATAATCACAGAGGCATCTCGTTGCTCAACATCGCCGGGAAGATCTTCGCCCGTATCCTTCTCAATCGTCTTAACGGTCATCTAGAGCAGGGCCTGCTCCCGGAAAGCCAACGTGGCTTCCGCCGACACCGCGGAACAACCGATATGATCTTTGCCGACCGCCAGCTACAAGAGAAGTGCCAGGAGATGCGAACTCACCTATACACTACCTTCGTGGATCTAACGAAAGCCTTTGAAATGGGGAATCGCGACGGACTGTGTAAAGTCATGCAGAAATTCGGCTGTCCTGTTCACGCACATAGTGCCTCAGCTTCATGACGGGATGACGGCGCGCGTCACTGACAACGGGATTGAATCCGAAGCATTCGCAGTGACCAACGGAGTGAAGCAGGGCTGCGTATTGTCTCCCACCCTCTTCAGTCTCATGTTCTCGGCTATGCTGATGGACGCCTACCGTGATGAGCAGCCTGGGATCCGCATCGCCTACAGAACTGACGGGCACCTTCTCAACAGTCGGCGTATGCAGGCTCCAATGCGCGTGTCTACGAATACCGTCCATGACTTGCTCTTCGTGGACGACTGCGCCCTTAACACCGTGACGGAGGAGGACATGCAAAGGAGCATGGGACCTATACGCCGCAGGCTGTGCCGAATTTGGATTAACAATCAGTACAGCCAAAACGGTTATCATGCACCAGCCGCCACCCAGCGCGGAATTCAATGCTCCCCGAATCAATGTCAACGGTGTTCAACTCAAAAACGTCGAAAGCTTTGCTTATCTAGGAAGCAGGCTGCCGAACAACACGAGAATCGATGACGAGGTCGCCCAACGGATCTCCAAAGCTAGTCAGGCCTTCGTCCACCTGCAGGCCTCCGTGTGGAATCGCCACGGTATTCACCTGAACACCAAACTGAAGATGTACAAGGTAGTCGTCTTAATGACACTCCTTTACGGAGCGGAGACCTGAACCGTCTACTTGAATTAAGCCAGGAAGCTGAATCAGTTTCATTTCAGCTGCCTCCGCAGAATACTGAAGCTGAGATGGCAAGACAGGATCCCAGACACGGAAGTCCTGAAGCGGACCGGAATCCTCAGCATCCACGCCATGCTGAGGCAAGTGCAACTGCGATGGAGCGGCCACCTGGTAAGAATGGATGACGAGTGACTACCCAAACGACTTTTCTACGGAGATGTCGCTACGGGAGCTCGCCGACAGGGAGGTCAAAAACGACGCTACAAGGACACGTTGAAGAAATCGCTGAAACAAATGCAAATCAACCCGGTGACCTGGGAAGCCCTCGTCCAGCATAGACCGGCATGGAGGAGATCCGTATGGACTGGTTCAGCAATCTATGAGGCCAACCGGATCGCCGCCGCCAAGGCCTAAAGAGCCGCACGAAAGTCACCAGCGCCCCGGACCAACATCGTCGATGCCCAGGCCCTGCCAACATGCCCGCGCTGTCAACGCATCTTCCGCACGCGCATCGACCTGGTTGAACATCTTCGGACGCAATGCGCCAACAATCTGAGAATTCCAATTTCTACGTCAAATTCTGCCAACCCTCATTCTGACTCCCCCACCCTCAGTCCTGGCATCAATTCCATTACTCCCACCATCATAGAGACCACATCCATCTACTCATCGCCTGTTACCCCCACGACCGCAACCACCACCGCCTTCGCCTTCACTATCACCACCACCCCCAACATCAGCGATGGGGACTCTCTCCTAAACTGTCCTCAATGCGACCGCACATTCACCTCACGCATCGGCCTGGTCGGTCAGTTGCGAATCCATCGTGCAGAGACTGGTGAACCAGGGTCTGGAGCACCAAAACACAGCAGAGATCGCAGCCTCCATTGCCGTCACTATCCTCTCACATTCACTCATCCCATGGGCCTATTCGGTCACATGCGCATCCATGACAGTGGAATTAACCGCAATGACGACAACACCGATACATCATGCACACCCTCCGCTCCTGCTATTCTTACCGCAACTGCCACCCTCATTACCATGAGTGACATCCCCCCAGCCTCTACCGATTACTCGGTCCCACAATGCAGCCGCAACTTCAACTCACGCATCGGCCTGGTCGGTCACCTGCGAATCCATCGCATGGAGATTGATGAACCAGTGCCTGGGGCTCCGACATACAGTCGCCGCGCCCGCCTCCACTGCTCTCACTGCTCCCGCACATTTTCATCACCGCATGGGCCTATTAGAACACATGCGCCTCTTCGACAACCTGCGGTAAACCACCGGAGGCTAAGCCACATCAGCGCACACCATCTAGACTAATACATAGACAACACCCTCACAATCATCATAATGTACCTGATAAAATCACGGTTTCCTAGAAACCGTGGCTGGGAAGACTGCCAATCTGACGCTTACACCAGACCATGCCGTCGGCCCAGTGTATGTGCTGTGTGTGTCGAGTGGCTGACCAGTGAACTGCGAGTCAGACGGCAAAGGCTCCTCCATATCCACTGAGTAAGTAAATCCTGGTGTGTGCGTTATGGGGGCCAGGTCGTGCTGTGGCGCGCGAAGACAGGTACGCCGACCCGTCAGACAATGCTCCCACTCCCACATCAGACAGCTGACCGGCCCGGATGGTGGTCTGATTGTGGGGGTGGGGGACAGAGTGAGGTCGAGAGCTCAGCGCATTTTCCTCACTGTAAACAATCTGACGCGCTTGAAACTATCACGGTGCGCTAAAAGCCGTCGCTTGGAAGGTTGCCAACTGACGGGATAACTCGGACCGCGTAGTCAGCCCAACGTGTGTTTTGTGTGTAGTGGCTGACTGGCGGACTGAGAGTCTGGCTGCAATGGCTCCTTTTTAATGTGGCCTTTATGGCACTTCCCCTCCGTGGGATCCGAGTAAGGTATGGTGGTACACCCAGGGGCGGATCCGGTCGCGCCAGCCATATGCGCCCTCTCCCATCTCCGGTCTTTTTGACTCTGTCTTGACACCGAGCTCAGGTGGGGAAGGAGGAGAGTGTGCGGTAGCTGCAGCGCAAGGCTACTATCACTTAAAACTAATTCACGCGCAAGTCACCGTCCCTGCACCACCTTGTGTGGAGCATACGGTGGACCTCGTCGAAATCGACAGTCGAACTGTCACGTGTCTGAGAAGAAAAGATTGCGGTACGGTTTGGAAATTGAAGACTCTATATCGGTCAATTGTAGCTTTCCAGATGTACGGATACCTTGGAAGCTTTTAAGGCATTTACGTCATTGATACCGTACGACGTGCTTTTCAAGTGTTTGAACTTTTCAGTATGGTTATATGCAACAAGACGTCTTCAAGGAGAGTAAGCCACTGGTACGAAAACCAGTAGTCAATTCTATGTATTTACTATGACAGGTATTAACGGCAAAATATTTTCGAACAACACTTTTAATTCAGTAAATCTCGGAAGAAAAAATATTTTTTACCCACGTATAATGACTCACAACAAGGAAGAAAGATCACCATAAACGAAACGTGCGAAAGGTGTTCAGAGTTTTCTTAAGTCACTGATGGTAACAGCAAGTTGAATAAGGAAGTCTTTTGTACACGTGAATATGTGTATGATTTCCGAAAATACGAAAAAGTAGTGGTGCTCTCCTCTGCAGGATGGAACGATGGTGAATATCGGGGTTTTGCGAAATTTGAAACTCGACTGCCAAGGACCAGAAAAGTGAAATATTATCGGCAGCTAGCAGAAAACGACAATTGGCCAAAAACCACCAATAATAGCAGGATGCTTAACAAACGGTAGTTTTGGAAGGATCAGTGAGGGGCGGCAATACGGAGGGTGTGCTTATGACGAAAATTTAGACAGTTGGAGGGGTTTTGTGCATAAGACACGACGGACGACAGTCGTAGGCACGCGCTATCGCATTTTCCTCTGTTCGGTAAGAGCATCGCGTGCAAAACTCTAAATTAAAAAAATTGCAAAGTAAGATACAGGAATACTTTTTGAAAAACGACGAAGCAAACACTCTTACGAACTGTGAAAAAAAACTTTTCAAGTGGACTGAGATCTGTAGAGTTGGGCATGCTGCAGGACTAAATATCACACAACTTTGTAAAATGCTTTCCTTAACTTTAACTGATTAAGTAATACCTTAAAAGCATGGCTTACAGTTTTGCTAAGTGCTCGGTAAGTGTAAAACAAATCACATCACTGCGAAAAGTAAAAACCCAGGCATGATATCTGTATTGTATTTAATAGTTTAAAAATGAAGACATACTTCAGAAATGTCCCATAAAGGGATGGTATTTATTGATTGTTTCCGAAGTTATCTTTTCTGATTTTTATAGCAAAAAATACGCCGAAATGAACAATGGCGAAGATTTCGAATTTTAAACGTTATGACTAAAAACTAGTATTAAATTGTTAGTTGAACGATTTGAACGCGTTGCAAATATTTATAATCATAAGTCGTGAAGCGACTGGTTTTATTTACTGCTGTAAAGAGACTGCGGCAATTTCAATAATTTTTCGTTCAAATTTGGTGGAATTAAGAAAGAACATAATCGAAATGCCTGAAGTCGTTGGCTAATGTGAGGATTCTCGAAAGAGAGCCTTAGATGGACATAGGACCATAAAGCGAACAGTAATTTTAAAGATAATCTGTGTGGTTATATAGGGCTGAATTTAAGGCGACCAATAAACTTAAAAGGTTTATGAACTATTCTACCTGGCTGCTTCTAACTACATCAATCAAAATGAGATAACAAGCGCACCGAGTAGCAATGCGGGCATGCTTGTAATAGCATAGTCATCTGGTGACTAATCATGAGGCGTCAGTATTCGTTGCGTTCCACATCATATTGGCAGAACACCTTGAGCTATTTTACATTAGTTCGACTGTCGCAGTCTGACGATGTCCACTAAATGCTCCACAAAAGGGTGTTGCAGGGACGGTGACTCGTGTGCTAAATTAGTTTGAGGTGATAGAAGACTTGTACTGCATCTTTCGCACGCTCCCTTACCTTATCCGCCTGTGCCCGGCGTCAAGAGATAGCCAAGAAGACCGAAGGTGGAGTCGGGCGCAGATGAATCATCTCCCACGGAGTTGGAAAGCGGGTGCGGCATGAGCCGGCACCTACGCGAACCCATGTTCGGTATTTTTTATGGGACCTCATCCCAATTAATAATAACGCCTACTGCATCCTAATTTGGCCCTCGTGTTGGTTCAGCGCATCTTCCACAAGGCCCGTTTAGGGGGCACTACGTTAAGCTATATTCTGAAAGGAATATGGGGTCAGGACAGTTCCTTTATGAATTCTTGGCTCCGATTCAGGTTCCTCGCCCTCGATCACACAGCGACGAGTATTCAGTTGTCGATATAGTCTAGACAAAGATGAGATGGACAGGACTGACCGTTTTATCTCCTCATTCAACTAGATTCTAACTCCAGGAAGAGAAACCCACATTTTAAAATCGGGTTGGATGGTAAATGAACATGAATTTCCTTGCTATCTGCAAACAGAGTTAAAACAAGCCTACATAGATTTTACGGATTCAAGGTGAAATGCATGTTAATTAAAACCGCAAAGTGTGCCATTTATCACTCTCATACCCGCTGAAAGACCAAGACTGGAATTATTTACTTTCATGTAGATGTCATTGCAGTTACATCCTTAGCAAACGATTTATTGGAATTTCTTTCAACTACAGCTACCGTGCGCACATGTTTCAGCGCTGTTCTGTGGTTTTTCAAATCAGCTGCGCGAAATGACTGCGAGCAGTCCCTCTGCATTACTAATGGTGTTTCAGGCAATACGCGAGTCCTCGCTAAATTCGGACAGAAGGTGAACGTGTCCTTATTCCAAGCAAAATAGCAAACAATATTTGTCAAGGTAACATATGGATGTGAAGTTCAAAAACCGCAACGTGGTTATGGGCTACTTGAATGCAATTAAATCACGAGTAAGTTTCAATGTAGGAATTTCTAGAAGCATAGTGACTATTCCCTGTCTTAACGAAAAAGGCGTCTGATGGCAAACCAAGCAACCAAAATCCCGGAATAGCGGACGAATGTACGCCTTGTAATAGTGTAGGCCGAACAAAACGCCGAACTATGTTGTAAATGGACATTAGGCAAGGCCACATGGTAGAAAAGGATGGTAATTTTCCCTGACATCGCCTCAGTTTCATCGACGAACCAGCATAAAATAATATCATGCGCTTGAGTGCACGATGTAGAATTAATGTGTAAGTTATACAATCTAAGTACTTACTCCACTAAAGATAATAACTGACACCATGAGTGAATATCACAACACACACTGCAACAATGCATTACGGCATAAAATGATACTGGCTATATTCGGACATGTGTGCAACAAATTCAAATGACGCCATTCTGTTATGCGCAATCCTGCTTCACATTGTTTTGTTCAGTTTTTTTTGTCAAAATACCGTCTTCAATTCAAATATGCGGTAATTACTTCAAGCAGGAACTCTATTTGATGCTATCTCCAAGGTAGTCGCGCGTGACGTATGCGGGAACGGGCGGAACAAATGCGAAGGGAAGAATGGGACAAACACAAACGGTTCTGCCCTCAAGCGCCCGGAATTCGGTTGGTTGGCGGCCATATGTTTACTTGAAGCAATGACCGCAAGAAACTTTACTACACTCCGTTGCTTCAAAGTCGGCAAACGTACGTGCCCTAAAAACGTAAGCTAGTAAGTGCGGGCGGATTCCTGAAGAAAACTTGTTCGCTCCGATTTCCTATGAAGTCCAGGTTGAGACCGATTTTGTCTTTTGAAAGGAAATCAACCAGCCTCCGCTACAGCGTAAACCGACCTGCCGGTTAAAACAACAAAACCCTAACAAGCGACTATAATAGATTAAATTGAATGATTATTCTACGAGATGGCGCTTGTAGGCGTCCCTCGTCTTTTGCCTACGGCTGACAGCCACGGCAAGCATTCACTGCCTTGAACGAGTGTAGCATTAATGCAATAGATGAGAATCCTACGCACGAATCGAACAACCTACGCTACTACGCCCACTTACTGCCACATTCTTACTGATCCTCGCAGGTTGGGCAGACGTGAAGACATCCTCGACTAAGGCTGAATCAAACCCAAGGGCTTTCCACATGATAAAGTCCTCTTACTGAAGTGGCCGAGCTATCTTTAGGAGAGACCTAGGTTCTGGTTTGGAACAGTTAAGTTTTACCCACCTTAAAAGTCACAGATGCGACTACGGAATACATATAAACCGTGAGTTTTAAAAAATTGTCAGAAAAGGCTATTTTTATGCACTCTCGAAACGTTCTGTCGTTGTATGGAACTACAGGGCCAGATGCAACAGATAAAATTATTACCAAAGACGTGCTGAGGATGGTACATCGACACGCCTAATTTAACATTATGCAGTGCTCAATCAGCTATAGATTGATAATGAACACACTCTTGTTGATTTTTTCTCTTGGTAAATTTTCAGCTTCCTAGTTAGTTTTCGTCGCAAAAAAGGCCTCAAATTCAGTTTCAATAGGTCTGAAAGGAGCGTACGGCTATGTACATGTAGGAAAAATCACTTCAACAAATTGCACTCAAATCGGGGAGCATCATGGATTTAATTACATTAAAATCATACTGAAACTCAAAGACCCAATGCATAAATTTTGTCAGTGAACAAACTCGGTTCAATTTAGTCAATACTACTATAATGTTTCCCAGAAATAGCATCTTTAAAGAGTTGGTGATAGTTACATATTGCTAATTGGGAAGTATCCTTGGCGGGCTTTTGAATTTGAGCCACCGTATTTCCTCCTCTGTTCACATGTGAATTTTCATATACAGTAGATTGCCTAACTCATGAAATGTCTATATCAGAATTTGAGGTAGTAGCAGGGCAGGTATTTTAAGGTGTTAGTTCTGTTTGTTGTATTAAATTTATAAAGAAAAAGCAATTTAATAAAAAGAGATCACTTCAGATCAGTTTATTCAACGGAAAACGGGGCTAAATGGGGCAAAATCAGACGTTACTTTCCATCCCGGAATTCGCGTACGCTATTACAAGCTACAGATCAAAACGTTTTGTTTTTATGCGCATTACTTTGCATGAACATTAATATAAGCCGGAAAAATTTGGAATCTATCCCTTCGTAGAACGGTAAATTTGGTTTTGTTTTCACAAAATCAGGTGAATGCAAGTTTGAGAGCTTACATTTTTTACGGCAAAGTGATGACAAATTTAGTTTAAAAAATCAGGTTTTGCAAGGTTATGGCGTTTTGTACCAAAAAACGCTGTAATAAACTTTTCGTGAATGTATTTCGTTTTACCACACCGATAGTTAGGAGCTTAAACGCGCATATATACGAGATGCGAAGATACAACGCGACTTTTCGCAGTCACGACGTACGCGAAGCCTGAAAAGGAAATTTCGGTCTGCAGTTGACTATAAATGAATAAGGAAATTTAAAACGGAAGGGGCAGAAAATTCCCATTTCATCGCAAATTCTAAGTATATATTCGGCTACTCTCTTGTGTGTTTGAAAGCTAAGAACTAGACTGAGGAGTAAGCACATATATCGAAAAACGCTTCAATAGAAAGAGAAAAAAGAGTTCTTTAATTTTAAAATAGAAATTGTATCCCTACTTTTCAGTGAAGTCGAAAATTTGGTCAAACGGTCCCAGTTTTTTCTTGACTTTCCTTTTAAAAAACGTTAATTACGCAGGAATTTGACAGCAAAACGTTTTACTAAAGCACTTTTTAAAAAGGCAACTTATTATAGGAAATATTTTAACTAATATTAGGCATATATTTTCCCAGCTTTTGTTGTGGACGTGGATTTTTCATGGCAGCGAGTTTTCATGTTTGTTTGAGTCTACAAATATGACCCAGACGGCCGTCTGCATTAGAAAGAATGCCAAAAAAGTTACTGCTTCGGTAAATGCTTTAAAGAAATATGTTATTTTGAGGGTTTTACCAAACAAATCGAACGGAATGTACATTTATGGGCAGTCAACTTAAGACACTGAAAATTGCAAAGAATTCACCTCATTTTCAAAGACTATCTGCAACTCATCGTAATAGAAAACTCGAAATATTTATAGAGAAATTTAACAATAGAATAGTCCTCTTTATATACACCAAATGGTACGTTTACGATTGCACCTGACGATTCTATTTAAATTTCATTAGTCATTGACCGACCTGTGAACATTTAAGCTTATGAAATATTATATTCATGTGACGTCCCAATCGGCACAATGAAGCGAAAATCTGCTTGCCTTGGTCAAAAGAATCTAAGACAATGTACAAACGGAAGAAAAACGACGAATTCTTGTGAAAAGGTGTTGGAATATGCACTTTCATGTTAGGCTGCTTGATGACGGCCATACTTTACGTTGCGTTTAATCTAGAGGAATATGTATGTACAAAACTATGAAAAATACTATTTTCAAAAGTATTTCGGCTTTTTCTTCTTCATTCACTCGTTTAATTGCATGGTCAGGCTTCCTATACATTTAAAACTTCAGTTTACTCAACTAGGTCAATTTTTCACATTTTCGTAATCTGTACCTATTCTAAAAAAATTAACATTTCTAGACAATGTTATATTAATTTGTAAACCACAAAAAGCCATATATTTCCTAACGATCGGTTCTTTATTGAACTAAAATTTTGGCGGACGCAGTGTGCGCTGATTTTGCGAAATGGGCCATAACTAGTGAAATTCTTCAGATTTCATGAGTTAGGACACCTACTGTAGATACACGGGCTGGCCCATTGTTGCCTTAGTACTGATATTTAACACTTTGTTTATATTAACTACAATAATAAGGTCTTTAATGATGTCATAAAATTTCGCGACCTCTTATTCAATTGTATAGGGTCATTGAACACATGCCGAAATGGCTGCTAAGGGCGGAAATAAGATACCCACGAGTTCAATTACACAGCACCTGGTGGACACTGGCCATATGGTGGAACCAATGGCTGCATTTAAGGTCGTACTCGAGGTGACGACTGGGCATCCCCTGTGCTACACGGAGGCAGCTGCATCATGTGATAAACTTCGCACTGCCGTGGTAAGGACTGATAATAGACGAAGCCCTATTCCTGCACCCCTCCTCTCATACCCCCGCATGACTAACTGTTATCCCACGCGTTGCAGTGTTGTTCACACTTGGCACGTTTTGACTCTCACCATGTGAAACCGCATGTATCAGAGCCACAGTTTATGCTTTGTTAACCTATCACGTTTCATCCCTCTAGGTCGATGTATAATTGGATAGTTTATCTTCAATTATTAATAGACAATGACCATATGCAATTGAATAAGAGGTAACAAAATTTTATGACGTCATTAAATTCTTCGTATTTCGTCACCTTTGCCTTGTTTAAGTTTATTCCGGGAAAACAATGCTTCAATAATAAGGTCATTTGTAAACGGTGCTGGCACCATTTTAAAGAAAATCGAGCGCAATTTTCCAACGCATTCACGTACGACCGTTTATGCTGCGAACAGTTGCAAATTTCGTTTACTACATATCTCCTGCTTTCTTCCGGTGCTATCTCTTTTGCGTACCAATTTTATGGAGGTCTTTTTGTTGAAAATTGCGAAATGATACTTTTAATCACGATACGCCTAATCACGATACGCCTAAAGCATATACTGGACCGATGGGTTGTAAACACATGCTTACGGATGAAAACCCAGATAACTCAGCAAGTGACCTTGCGGTCAATTGACCCAACCACTGTTCCAAAGAACTTGAGTTTAAAACAATACGTAAGGTAAAAAAGGAGCAGAAAGCCCTACCAGTTGGCGAAGTTGCTTTTGCATTTGGTCGCGTTCCGTTTGCAGCTGACTAACGGCCTGCTGAGCGCTGGCGTTCGTTGAGCCAGAAGTTTCGATCAACGCGATGTTTGCATTTTTCTCGGCTAGAGCTGCAGTCAGCGCCTCAATCCTGCAGAGCAATGAGAAAGATAATCGGCATTCAAAATTATGACTTTAATCTGTAATATCAGATTTTTGACTGTACGCATCGAAAACAGGTTAGATTCGATTTAGAGAATGATTATTATCTGCCAATTAGAAGTGGGTATGCATGTGTGCGTTATGGTGTGCGCTATGGTGTGTGCGTTATGAGGGCCAGGTCGTGCTGTGGCGCATGACGACAGGTACGCCGACCCGTCAGCCAATGCGCCCACTCCCACATCCGAAAACTTACTGGCTCGGATGGTGGTCTGATTGTGGGGGTGAGGGAGAGAGTGAGGTCGACAGCTCAGCGTATGTTCCTCACTATAAACAAACTGACGTGCTTGAAACTATCACGGTGCGCTAAAAGCCGTGGCTTGGAAGGTTGCCAACTGACGGGATAACTCGGACCGCGTAGTCAGCCCAATATGTGTTTTGTGTTGAGTGGCTGACTGGCGGACTGAGAGTCAGGCTGCAATGGCTCCTTCTTAATGTGGCCTTTATGGCACTCCCATTCCGTGGGATCCGAGTCAGGTGTGGTGGTACACCCAAGGGCGGCTCTGACCACGCCAGCCACCTGTACCCTCTCCCATCTCCGGTCTTCTTGAATCTGTCCTGACACCGGGCTCAGGTGGGGAGGATGAGAGAGTGCGGTAGCTGCTGCGCAAGGCTACTATCACTTAAAACTAATTCACGCGCAAGTCACCGTCCCTGCACCACTTGGTGTGGAGCATACGGTGGACCTCGTCGAAATCGACGGTCGAACTGCCGATGCATATGTGCGTATGATGATGATGAGGAGGATGATGATGATGATGAGGAGGAGGAGGGAGGTGGAGGAGGAGGAGGAGGTGGAGGAGGTGGAGGTGGAGATGGAGGAGGAGGTGGAGGTGGAGATGGAGGAGGAGGAGGAGGAGGAGAAGGAGGAGGAGGAGGAGGAGGAGAGGAGGAGGAGGAGGAAGAGGAGGAGGAGAGGAGGAGAAGGAGGAGGAGGGAGGAGGAGGAGGAGAAGGAGCAGGAGGAGCAGGAGGAGGAGGAGGAGGAGGAGGAGGAGGAGGGGGAGGAGGAGGAGGAGGAGGAGGAGGAGGATGAGGAAAAGTAGGAGGAGGGAGGAACTCGATACAAGTACCCTGCCAACTAGCATGCGTCTACATTAGCATAAGCGCAGTGGAGGAAAGTGGACTAAATTAGCGCTTTCTTGCGTTTCTTTCTTTGCCGTCTTCCTGCTAAGGCATGCGATTTTTCTGAAGGCGATCACCTTCCTTTTTGCGCACCAGCCACCCTAATTAAGCGCATGGATGCACATCGGGGAGATCCTTGTAGAACAGTTGAGATTCAAGGACAAATTGAGCTATTCTGCGAACAGCGCAAAACTAATATGCTAATTTATCGCACCGCAAACGCTTCGGTCATTCATAAGGCCACCGTTGACTTTCTGTCACTTATAATTGGGACTCAATGTTTCTGCTGCACTTTTTCCAATCACTCCAGTAATGTTGCAATTCACCAGAGAGTTCATCAGGGCCGTTAAAGTCCTGATTTCCAGAGGATTAAACCGCGAAAAACCTTTTTGAAGGAGAACGGAACCTTCAGTTTATAGGCCTTTAGACCACTGCGATGGGTGGAATCCCTTGATTACCAGTAAGCCTATACTGTTTTAACTGGAGTTCTCGGGATGCATCGCGATTGTTGCATGCATGCTCAGAAACCGTTTGAAATTTACTCCAAACCTGGGAACAACTAGTACATTCCCGGTTTTCTACAATTCGCTATTAACCATTTTCAGCCTCAGTCACAAAGTCGGTGCTAAACACACAAAATTATTAAATAACACCAGTATGAAAATTGTTTCTACAGTACGTTTTTGAGTAATGCCAAGTAGTGGCTCGAACTGACCACGAGATTCCGATCCTCTGTTTTAAACATTCGCTTACGTTAGACAGTTTTAATTTTGACGAAAGGCCCAAAAAATGGTGCTCAAACGAGGCCGAAATTCTTAATTATCAGAAAGGGCACTATCTGTTATGATCTTGCCACAAGCCAGATGATTGCTTGTTCAAACGTCCTCCTCGATCTCCAACGGAGAACTCAACAGCAAAGGCGGAAGAATAGAAGTTTATTACAGCGTATTTCAGGCGAACAAGGAACGTACGATAATGTACAAGGTCGGGCTGCAATCAGACCAATCCGATAATGTCCTTGAGGATTTAGCATCTCGATTAGAGTACTAAGGCCTGTCGGCAGCTTGCGCGATATCATTATGCGCACGGCCTATCGGCGAAAGCGATAGTGCAGCGTGGGAATGCATCGTCAGGGCGGCGTGCGAATAAAGCGGTTAGGACGGCTCCTCCTTACACTAAGCGCTGGCAGTCGCTCAGTTTGCCAGTCTTGTTCGTGTTGCTTGCTTTCAGCAAAGGCGGCGTACCAAAAGGAACTCACAGATGTTGACCGAGATGACAGCGAAACAGCTCCTCTTGGTCAGCCCATCATTAACAATATTGACTCAGCCACATGAGTATTGTAGCTAAGTATGGAGGTTTGACTGTCGCAAGAGACGAATTCTACCACGTGCCCCACAGAATGGAGGCAGCATGGTGATTTAGGTGTGCTTTAGTTTATAGGAAGGCAGTGTCGCATATCATCTACCACACACACGACAGTTAAACCGTCAATTTCGACGAGGTCCACCGTCCGAACCACAGCAGGGTGGTGCAGATACGGTGACTTGCGCGTGATTTAGTTTAAAGTTATAGTAGACTTTCGCTGCCTCTACCACACTCTCCTCCCCCCTGGAACCGGTGCCATGACAGAGTCAAGAAGACCGGAGGCAAGAGAGGACGCATAATTTTGGCGCGACCGGAGCCGCCCCTGGGCGTACCACCACACCTGGTTCGGATCCCACGGAGTGGGATTGCCATAAAGGCCACATTAAGAAGGAGACATTGCAGCCTGAATCTCAGTCCACCATTCAGTCACTCCACACAAACACACATTGGGCTGACCACGCGTTCCAGGGTATCCCATCAGTTGGCAGTCATCGAAGCCACGGCTTTCAGCACACCATGATAGTTTCAAGCGCGTCAGATTGTTTATATTGAGGAAAATGCACTGAGCTGTCGACCTCACTCTCTCCCCCACCCCACAATCAGACCACCGTCCGAGCCGGTCAGTTGTCTGATGCGGAAGTGGGCGCAGCTCCTGGTGACCTCGTCTACGTGCATCACGTACACGACTTGGCCCCCCAAACACAAGCACCAGCATTTCACACAACAGGGGGTTGAACGGCCCAAATCTCACATGTGTGAGCTAGCCAGAGGCCACGGTAAGAAGGAGCCATTGCAGCCTGACTCTCAAACCACAAGTTAGCCACTCCACACAGCACACATTGGACTGACTGCGAGGTCTGAGTGTAATTGTCAGTTGGCAACCTTCCAACCGCGGCGGTTAACGTTACCGCACACTCTTCTCCTCCCCCACCTGAGCCCGGTCTCATGACACAGGCAAGAAGACCGGAGATGAGAGAGGTCACAGGTGGCTGGCGCGGCCGGAGCCGCCCCTGGGCGTACCACCACACCTGGCTCGGATCCCATGGAGTGGGATTGCCATAAAGTTGCCATACAGTTGTCTCATGTGGGAGTGGGCGCATTGGCTGACAGGTCGGCCTTCCCGTCTTCGCGCGCCACAGCACAACCTGGCCCCCATAACGCAGACACCAGAATTCACTTACTCACTCATGAGAGTGCCATAAAGGCCAAATTAAAGAGTCGTAGTTGTTTAACTCTCAGTACGGATAGGATTCGAGTTATTCTCTAAACAGGCAGCATTCCAAGCCCGAAGCCTTAGCGCGTGTGATAGATTCAAGTGCATCATATTTATTGCAGTGAGGAATGCACGGATGTGCCCTGAGGATTCAGCCTCGCTGTTTTGCTTCTCCTGTGCATCCGTTGACTACCTGCGCCTGCTATCCGACTAGTGATGTGAATGGGCGCAAGGGCCAATATCTACCGGTGCTACCACACCCCTCCTGTGTGCAGCGACAGTTAAGGAGTCATGTGGACGGCGACGGCTGAGTAGCACGTGCCATGAACCAATCTCCCCCTTTTGATCCGCGTGCATCTGAACGGAAGCACGATTTGGTGGTCATATAGTTAACTATAAATTCAGTAGAGGTACATTCTGACAATACTGTTACTTCATAAAATCCTAGCTTGAGTCGCAGCACTGCGGTCATAGACCTTCAAACGTTTTATAACACCTGTCCGCTAAACCAAATTAAAACAGATTCTATTGTTTTGTCATGCGAATGCCCTCTGACGGAATAGGATGGATCGGTTCGGGGAATGCTTACTTCGTAGAGAGGATTTCCTCCGCTTGATCCTCCAGCTGCTTCATCAGCGTTTCAAGCTGCTGCTGCTTTTGCTGAATCTGTTGGGTGCATTGGGCGTGTTCCGCTCTGAGTTTTTCCAGTTCTGGGGATGGCCCGGTATTTTGTTGCTACAAAAGAATTGCGGTTTATAGCAGAATAGACATGCACCCATTGCACACTCGCTGATAACGCTTAACTGTCTCAGATACTGGAAACACGTGCGTGCATCAACTGTTTTTGAAAAATCCACAAAATATTCGCTTGCATACAGCATTCAGTCAGGGGAGGGGGGTTCCATCGCTAAAGACATACTCGTATTCATTAGCACTCACAGTAGCCTAGGCTACAAAAGAACGAGATAGTAAGCAGTGTTAGGGGATTTTCAAACATACAATTTATTCTACAAAACATGGCGATGGTGTGTCATAAAGCACCGACCAGTTAACACCGTTCTGTGTGTCTAGTGCCCAAAAACAGGCTGGATTAAATTAAGCTCTTTTATAGTTGTCGTAGCTGATATCCCTGCCTGTAAAGTTACTACTACATATCTTGATAAGTCAGCGTTGGCAAACGATCATTTTGAGAAATCATCATCAGGTTTTTAAAATTTAATATAAGTTCGGGTGCAAAACCTAGGTAAGATACGAGTGCATGGAGGGAGGCGAGATAAGCGCTATGATTCGTGGGTGAGGTGGAGCGAAAGGAAAGCGGATAAGCTTAAGTGATATGCACTGCTTAGGAGGAAGGTAGGAGATACATATTGCGATGGAGGTCCGGGGTGGGGTGGGGGTTACCAGGACTACCACCTGTCGTGATAGATCATCTTTCGGGTTGGTTGCCTTATAAAGCGCCGGGATACACTGCTTCGGTAATGGGAGCTTGGCTGATCGTTTTAGTACCGTAACCACAGTGAATCCTAAGAAATGTGCAATATCTCTTCTCCGTTTGTAATTGGCTTTCGGGTTTTGATTAAGCCTTTGAACTTAGGCGTATTCTTGCCTATCGTCGGATGCGACTGCAGTTCAACGAGTTTTCCTCTAACTGTTCAACGTAAAGGTCTCTTCCCAGTTCCTTGCGTTGTATCCGTGGCACACGGAACTGAGGATGTGTGCAGAAATGTTTTTTTTTATGAAAGGAACATGTAGTGACAAAAGAATTTTATTTTAGTCGGTTAATAATACTCCCGGAAAAATCGACACACAACTTTTCTATAGTTTGACAATAAGTTACGATTGCTTGACGAGTTTGGGCATGGTATTCGCCTTACATATACGGATAGACGGATTCGTCCTCTAAAAACTGCAGGAAACGATTTATCGGCTAAATCAGCCCAATTTCCCCACATCCCTGTCAATTGAGAGTACTTGGTCCGTCGTCTTCGATCGACTGGGGTAAATGACACCGAGGACCGCGTCGGCTCAACATGAATAAGATGGATGGTCCCCAGTCACATAAGCCGACAGTGTGTAATCAAATCTAGTCCACTCAGCGGTACTCGTAAGTCCCAGTATTTAAGTTCCTCTGTGAGGGAAATCTGATCGATCTATATATCTGATTCCTTTCATTTATGAGCTCAGATGACGCGATTGCAAACCTTATACCTTATTTTAGAAGGATCTGAATCACCGCTGCATGATTTGAGAGCATGCAGCGGATAAAAGCGAAAACGTGAGACCCAGGAAGTACTTGAGATGAGATAGAAGCGATCGCTAGGACAGGAACTTTATTAGCCTGATATTTCAGGTCCCAGCTCGAACCCAGCTTCAGAGACAGCATTCCCAATCCATATTCGCTGCTGAGACACAGCTTGGCCAAAGCAATAAGCCACTGGGGGAACGCGCAATCGAACACATTTTCCAACGCCAATGCCACTGAGCCAGGTGGCCGAGCCATCATCACGCCAACTTCCAAACACAGGTGATTAAATTTCCGCAGATAACGACCCGCATGCGCTGGCCAGCAAGCTATTGGCGGACCGGAGGGCAATTAGCCGCTATGAGGGGGTGGCGTTTTCAGTAGCATAACTACTGCATCTTATAAATACGAATTACGCGTATCTGATGTTGCCTCGAAAGATGGGTTCGAGCTCGAATCCGAAAAGTTAGGCAAATCCAGTTCTTGTCCCAGCGACCGCGTCTACTTCTTCTCAGTTATGCGGCTGTATAATTTTATGGAATACGAGTATGCGAACAGGTGGAGTTGTTTTATAAATAAAAATTCGATTGACGAAGCAAAATTTTTATTCACTTGAGATCTCATCGAACCCATTATTTGTCAAAACAACGAAGTTGGGATTTTCAGTAAATTAATTCCACCGTAAATTACAAAACTGTCTTCACGACGGGGATATTAGCTCAACTTCGGTACTAAACATTGTCTAGTAGCTAACTTTTGTGAGTACATCTGTCGTTTTTCGCAGAAGAAGCTAAAAGTGCTAAAGTCGTAAAGGGCAAACTCCAAACACACATTTTCCGACTTGAGCTGTCGAATCAGGCGGTCGCGTTCCTCCATGCCGTTGCGCTGCTCATCGAGCACCCGATTGAGATTGGTAGCTTCCTCTTCATACCGCCTCAACTGAACTTGAAGAGCTTCAAGTTTACGGACATGTTTCTCCTGCTGCAAGGAACAACAAAATTCACATTTAAACTGTGATCGTTCAATGCCCATTTCGCAAGAAATGAAGGAAGGAACCACATCATATGGACGGAACTCTTTGTTAGAATGATCCTTAGGCACACCGTCGTAGGCACACTTAACTTCTGCTTTTATCTTCCAACGATACACAAGATCCTACGTGAGCATTTCTTGCTAGACTTAAATTGTCGCTGATCAGCCCAAAGGGTTAAACATATTACCCACTAGTTGTTCATTTCCTGGATGTGGTTATGCTCTCCTGTGCAAGCTTGCGAGTTCATTTGAATAACACGTCCATTCCAGTGTCCGGGTGCCGTTCATAATCCTCCGTAAAATATCTCCTCCTTAGACGTAAAAACTGTCTCAATATCCGACCATCACTATGTCTGAAAACCCTACAACACTTACCTATAAAACCTATTGGTGGCTCCAAAAGCAGGCTCTGTTGGTACACAACGCAAAGGAGTACTGGCTCGCCTTGTTGGCCGTCCAAACACTGCGTTCAGAACGTCAACGAAATTTTCCGCAACTCTGGTAATCATTGTCTGAAACAATTACTTCCAGAGTTCGGAGACGTGGCAAATTAGTTAGGGTTAATGAAATGTAAACAGCCTGCAATTTACGTAACACATTAAAGGATGAAGATTCCTGGCTCAACCGAGCAAAAGGAGTTATTTGGTGTCGACTTTGATTTCGGATGTTTAGATAGACTGCTGAATAAGGCGGCCCTAACTTCCACCACGTTCACCGAAAATGAAATGAATCAGCTATTCCTTTGACCCAATTGGGATCAACTCGGCGGCCCCGGTGGGATTCGAACCCACGCAAGCAAGGGGAAGGCTTGAGTACAGCCAACGCTCTAGCCAATAGTAATTTCCTGTAGATTTGGCCATTGACACTCTGATGAAAGATTACAACACTAATCATAGAATTCCATGATATTTAGATCGCTTTGTGATGAGACCTATCTTGGATTGCGCAGTGCAGTCCATTGACAACTTAGGTCATGGGACAGTGACTTCAAAAGTAACTATCCATCTGTCGGTGTACGGTGATCGAGGCAATGACAGAGGGTGCTCACCCATCGTGTTACAGGACACACTCGTCCCGTTGTACCTTGGGGTTCACTCTCTGGCCCGCCAGCAGCCCAGCCCCAGACGCTGCCAGCACGGTGATTGACGAACTCCCCCACCGCCGACGGCAGAGATAGACTACGTCTATTCAAGTTGTGTAATCGTGATTGTCATACTCTGTGAATACTGTCGAGGTATAACATTCAACTCAGAAGATGCACACTTGTTTGCATTTGAAACTTCCGGATAGTAGATACGTGGTTCCCGAAATAGATTTTCCACTCAATTTGTGTCCACCAGTGTGTACCTTCCATTCCATTGACAACGTGTATTCAAAGGAAAGAAATATAGACGGAGGTAAAGGGACTGGGACGGTCATTTCCTACTTACCACTCATAACAAACCTCAGATATGTATGAGCTGAAATGCAAACTCATATTTTTTTCCATCGAGCGTTACAGTGAACAGTCAACGATTGAGCCATGTAACACAGAACTGGGGTTACGTATGGCTGTCTGACGACGGCTATTAATGGGAGAAACAGGACGAGTGAGTTCCGCTAACGATCGGTTAGCGTTCATCATCGAATGTAGTCCATATTCCTGAGCTAAACCAGCAATACAACGAGCCCGTGGCTTAACGGTTAAGGCGTTTGACTTCTGGTCAACTGGTTGCGGGTTCAAGCCTCGCGTCCCACACCACCTGAGATTGGGCATATATGGCTGATGACGGTTGATGAGCCAGCCAAGACCAGTCCAGTCTCCCTTGCCTTTGTTGGTACTGTCAATCAGTCTTTCCCGTCTTTGTCGGAACTCCTTTCGTCGCTATTAGGCTACTTATGTGGTCCCTAAGGCCCGACGTGAGAGTATGTCCCGTAAACAGATTAATGAAATCCCTTTCCATAGTTTGTACGAATAGCGCCGAGGATGGGTTAAGCGTAGGTTTGAAGTATCTGATGAGTAAAGCTGTTGTTCTACTAATCGAGTTAAGTCACAAAATAGGACCTCCTAATACAGGTGGTCTCGAGCTATTTACTTGTACCTACCCTAACCCCAAACTAACCTCTTATTTTACCTTATCCTTACTCGTAGCTCTAGTCTGTCGGGAATCAAGCAAGAGGTCAAATATCTTACGGATGCTCCTACTCCACTTTTCCAACTGCAATCAACTTTGAAACTACTTTATGAAACTTTCCCAATCTACTTGCCTCCTGTAAAAGAGACGCTTTGATCTGGTTTATGGAAAAAAGTACAATATATGAACTAAATCATGCAATGTGTGACCGACATTTGTTGGATTAGTTTAGCGTACATTTGATTTGTTGGTTTGCTGAGTACAGTTGAGGCTCAGAAAGCCTTTTAAAGAACACTGCAGGTTAAATCTTATATATTCAAGGAAAATAGGCAGGATTTGGGTGAAATCGGAGGTTACTGGACATCCTATGCTATTTAATATCGCACAGCAAAGTCCATAGTTTTGAGCATTGTGCTTTAAAGGAACATTAATATAAGCAAGAAACGTTTCAAATAAATCCCTTCTGAAACCACTAAAAATTTGATCTTAATTTAATAAAAATCAGGTGAAGGCAAAGGTAAGTAATGGCATTATTTTCCAAAAGAAAAGAATTCAATTCTAAAAACTATTTTGCTCAAATTGTTGACGCTTTTTGCCGCAAAATGCAGTAAGAAACGCGTAAACCAGTATTTTGTTTTACTACGGCGACGATTGGGGCCATTAAAAAAACGTGCGAGATAATATAGAGATGGACGCCCTACGTTAAATTGACAGTATGCTATAAGATAATTTTTCGAATAATATAGTTTCCGCTAATCCGGAATTCAGAAACGCCATGGACAGAAGATTTTTCGAAATTTTCGAAAAACCTCATTATATATTCGAATACTGTGTTTGTGTACTTGCAGTCTACGAACGGGAGCATTTAAGTAAACAAATATAGCAAAAAACGCTCCAATAAAAAGCAACAACTGAGTTCTTGCATTTCCAGCCGAAAATGTATCACTTATTTTCAGGGAAGTCATAAAACTGATAAAACTTCCATATTTTCACCTTGACTTAGCCTTAAAAAAGGTTAAGTCCGCATTTATTCATCAGCGAAATATCTGACTTACGCGCTTTTTAAGGAGACAACCTATGAAAAAATGTTTTTTTAAATTGACCTTAGGCATAGTAATTGTCGATTTTCGTTGTGGACGTTCGTCTTTCTTGGCAACGAGTTTTCATTTTTTGGTGAATCTACAAATATTACGAAATCTGCCAGCACCATAAGGAAGCATATCCAAAAGCTCACTCCTTCGTTAAATGCTTCTAAGTAATATCTTATTTTGGAGGTTTCTGATAAACCCATAGAACAGGATCTACCTTTATTACTATTCGATTGAAACCAGTGAACATCTTTAAATATTCAAGGGTATTTCAAGAATGATCTGCAAGTACTTGTAATGCTATATCAGAAATACCAATAAAGAAATTTGCCGAAAGGATAGTTCTCCAAATATACATACAATGGTAGAATAACATGACCGACAAAGACAAGGGAGACTGGAATGGCCATTTCTGGCTTATTAACCGTCATCAGCCAGACATACCCAAACCCAGGCGCTTCGGCGCCCGAGCCTCAATCTCGCGATCTTGTTGGGCAGAAGTCCAACGCTCTACCCACTGCGCCACGAGCTCGTTGTCTTGCCGGTTTCGATCGGGAGTATTGACATTGGTAATGGGGCGCTCACCGATCGGTTACAGGACTCACTCGTCCCGTTGTGCCTTGGGGCTAACTCTCAAGCCCCGCCAGCAGCCGTAAGGCAGCTAAGTACATAGGCAGAATAACATGACCGACAAACACAAGGGAGACTGGAATGGCCATTTCTGGTTTATTAGCCGTCATCAGCCAGCCATACCCAAACCCAGGCGCTGCGGCGCCCGAGCCTCGAACTCCGCGACCTTGTTGGGCAGAAGTCCAACGCTGTACCCACTGCGCCACGAGCTCGTTGTCTTGCCGGTTTCGATCGGGAATATTGACATTGGTAATGGGGCACTCACCGATCGGTTACAGGACTCACTCGTCCCGTTGTGCCTTGGGGCTAACTCTCAAGCCCCGCCAGCAGCCGTAAGGCAGCTAAGTACATAGGCAGAATAACATGACCGACAAACACAAGGGAGACTGGAATGGCCATTTCTGGTTTATTAGCCAGAAATGGCCTGAATATTCTATATTCTGAATTTCTTCTTCGCATTTACAGCGATTTTTTACGTTTTCAAAATTTGCCTTTTAAGAAAAAATTTAGTATTTCTAAACAAATTAAAATTACTTTTAACCCTTCCTATAAGTTTTAAATTCGCTTATTATTTAAAAGCTTTGGTACATGCGTTAGTGTCGGTTTGCGAGTGATTATCAATCTTCCGCAAATTGCGGCAGTTGGCGTGAGCTAGGTTCTCTACTGCAAAAGCAACCTTCACAACCAACAATACTCCGTCTTTTTTAGCTCCTGTAGAGGCGTGACTACAGCGCTTTCAATATGAAATTCATGGTAAACCAAGATTTTTTGATTACACTCCGCAGACGCGCTATTAGTTACAAGTCATCCGAAAGCCTTCCCAAAGTTCACCGCCCATCAGGCTTGTGTGGATTAGAGTAGGCAATTCGGATAGGGTTGAAAAACTACGCCCTCCAATAACGTTACGACAGCGGCAAGCGCGCAAAGCTTGAATTTAAAAAAAAGCGTAACAGGGGACAGCGTGTTTGATCAGCAGTTGCCGAGTCCGTGCTAAGCATGGGACGCATGCGCGATCTCTATCCGCCACCATTTTGGTCCATCACGTCAAAAGGAAAGCCATAGGCACGAAATAAACGTCGGAGCCCATTCCACCAAGGTAGGAGGCGTGCTCTGTTCTGCTCTGCTTTACGATGGAAATCGTCGAAAACGATGGTCGAACTAGCTGGTGTTTTGCATTTAAACGTATGACAATGTTCGTGCGCACTTATCCGATACCTTCCTTCGGTCCAGTTAACCAAGTAAAGGCATTTTAAAAACTTCCAGTTCGTTTGTACATACGAGGGACACACACGTCCTACGTCAGAGGCTGGTCGATCAAAAAGTCGAAAAAATTCCCGATATTACCTGCGGTGAAGCCTATCCTACTTTCGCACAGATAAAGTAGCAGGGCCACCTGACCGTAGCTTCGGCAACTGTGACTCGCACCTCGACAACCTTTTCCTGTAACTCCACTTGACAAAAGGACAAACCGATAATACAACTAGTTTTTTTTTTCATGGAAAACATAGCTCAGACCATAAAATAGGCCCGTCTCGCAAGCCTTATGAACGGAGTATCGATTAACTTGCACAACGGACAAGTGCAATGTTTCCGGCTCACGGCTAACGATTTAGACCTTACAAAGTATGCATTTGGTATACCATTCAGTTGTTGGTATGCTAATACGCTCGTTGTATACATATGCTTAATATCACCTTTTCATCATATCCAGATAAACATCTAGTCTTCCTACGAGTATTAGGATTAGTATTCACGTTCTAATCATTTTTTATTCTTTCCCTCTTTCTTATTTTTTCCGTTCCGATTACTTCTCACTTTACGAGCGCCTTAAATGACCACCGTAAATGTCATGCCAATGAGGTCTATCAACGGCAATGATGTATTCTGATTATATTTGCGAAAAAAGGAAATCAGATACTTCTTGGAACTTCACTCGCAAAACTTGTGTATAGTTTACGGGCAAAGGTTAATTTGACAAAAGCAGAATTTAAGTTGAGCCCCTATTTGGCTGCCAAAGTCATCCTGGCACATTCCCTTTCCGTCTCTGACCTATGTGGTGGGGCGATGGGGGAAGGTGGGGGAGGTGTGGAGGGTGCCCAAAGTGCCAGCGTAAATATTACTAAACTCCGCTCTTTATCCATCGGCCTGATAGGGTCTGCACACGAGACTTAATGTGTGAATTTGACGGAACCGCTGATGGCGTCTCTTTGCTACTTGACAAACACAGATGGCTATACGAAAAGAGGTAAGACACCGCCAAGGATTTTAGGATGGTTAATTTTACCCACTTGTGAAAAACTCGGTGGCCTCGGTGGGATTAAAACCCACGCCAGTATGGGGAAGGCTTTAGTACAGCCAACGCTCTAGTCAACTGAGCTACGAGAGCATGATGCTTGTCAGCTCTCTATCGCCCACACTGGAAGAGCCCTTTCACGTCTCCTGCCTGCAATTGATCTTCAGTCACCCAGCTAATAGGTTAGCAAGTGTAGCCGCTCCGATACTACGGATTCGCTCGGTAGAATGTGCAGTGTGTGCTGTTGACCAGCGACTGTAGTTGACCTTCCCAGTATGGAGTTCTTTTAAACCAGCTTGGTCAATCTAGATGAAAGGGGCTAGAAATGCTGGAATGGAAACTCGGGAAAGTTAATAAACTTACGCAGTCTTTTTCCAATTTGCCGAGGGCAGCATCTCGTTTGGATACTTCTTTTTTCAGGAGATCTATCTCCTGCTTTGAAGACTAAAAGGTAGATTAATAACAACAAATAAGATAGAAAAGGCTGTCTAGAGGACAAAAGGACTGACAGCAAATTATGCCGCGTCAGTGAACAGATATGTTCAGTATCAAATATCCACTAGTGAGGCAGATTTCGATTTAATGTGCCAACTGCCGAACACCACGACCAATTCGTGTGCGCGACTTAAATTTGATTCGCTTATCACGACTATCACTTCGGCCTGAATTTCGGACAGAAAATGAGATTGCGTAGGAATTTTTCACTTGTGTGAAGTAAAACAGGTGTACACAGCAGGATTTGCTGACAATGAAGACGAAGAAGAACCTAGAAGAAATGGATTATTAAGATTAAACGAGAAACCCCTATACAGAACATGTATGAACGACAGAATCGCTATCACTAATAAGGAAGACGGGGTGTACTTAGTATCTTTATTAGTCCGAACCTCATGAGTAAGTTCACCGTGGAAAGGAAAACGCCCAAAACTGTCTTCCCCCGACGTCCAAGATGACATCTCAATTATCAGTAGGCCTAGACATGAAGCTAGCTCAATTATCAGTCTATCAGTACCTTTAATGTATTTTACGTCAGTACAACGGCGGCATAAACTAATTTACACTTTCTTTCAAAGTGTTTGAAAACTTTATTCTATTGAGACTCTAGAGACAGCTTTTGCCTGCATAAGAGTGACTACTCAGTCCGTTTCAATAAAAAAAGTATAGCAACTCTTTGTTGCCAAAATTGGCAGAACAGTCTGTTGTGAAAATCCGTCATAATACCCTTACAGGACATCATTTGAAACGTGTGGCATAATTACACCTGTAATCAAGTGGCATTTGCGGTGTGCCATTTAAAAAAACCAATAATGCCGCCAAATTCCTGTTTAGCAGTCCCACTTAGGCTATTGCAATTCAAGGGACGAGGGATGTCCTGCCATTAAACGTCCCCTCTAACTGTGCCTTTTGAATTGGCTTGTTCTATTGCATGCGGGCACATTGGGTGAATGCAATGACAACTGGCAGGCAGGTCAGTTGAGTAATTACTTAAATGTCTTTTAAAATCAGAAAATGAAATCTACAGTTCTTCTGTTAGTAAAAATATCTTTGATAGGGGGTCAGTCTGTCTGACGTACTCGGGCACTAGCAACTTGGTCATTGAAGGCAGCAAACATACGGAGGGAAAAGCCTGAGTTGTGCAAGCAGCTAACCCACGTTGTCACCCCGAATTCGCTCTAGTAATCAGAGTCCTTTGCGCATTAGGGTGCCCTTATCCATTCCCTATCGTGTTTTTAAGTAACCCCGTTTGACCGAATGTGTACTTATCTATGACTTGGCGGTATTCGAATTATTTTTTGATCGAATTCAACTTTTTTACTCTTTGTTGAGAGAAGCAAACAGGCGAGTTCCAGGAAGCAAATCAGATGTGATCACTGGAGCAAGAATATTCTGGAACAACGTGTTCAGGAAAGGGACAAATACGACAAAATTACAGAAAGTCAACATCAATTACTCGATCAGTCACAACCGCAGCTGCACAAGAAAGCTATAACGGCCCGTTGAGACGCATTTCAGTGCAACAGAAAACAAGGTTGCTGAATAACAGTATCTTCGACGGGTATTGAGGGTAAATGGAAACCAGCACAACTTTGTCAATCAGTGCATATCCAAACGACACGAGAGACTAAATCCAACCGGCCATAAAGTTTAGAGAGGTCTCCGTACGCGAAGAAAGCCTGGGAAGCCGTCAGCCTTCTTCTCACTCCATTGGGAGTTGGGGGTGCACACAGAACAGAGGTAACGCGGCTGAAAGACCCACTGCCACGACAGGAAACGTCTGGAGTCATTCACCGGATCTGCTGCAGTTGTGGACAAGGTAACTACGTCGGAGACTCCGGGAAATTACCCCGAGTTCGAATTGCCAAGCACACAGTACAAGTAAGGAGGAAAAGACGCTAGCTCTCCGGTTGCTGCTTACGCATGAGGCCCGGTCATATTTTCGAGTTTCCCGAGGCTGAACTCCGCACAAGCGGTGACAACCACGTGGGTGCCTAGCCGCTTGAGTCATGGTTTTCAGGCCGTCACTCATCAAACAAGCGCAATGATCTCCCTTTCCCATATTCCGTGCTGCGACTTTGCCTGGACAGTGGAATCAGTCACGTGATTACAGTGCGGGCGATCAGCACCTCCAGTGACAGCAAGCCGTGTAAATATACCTCAAAATTCAAAACGGACAGTGCAATCCCGGCCATAAATGCCTCGGACGCAGACGACCAAACCACCATTGCAATACTGACGAACCGATGTGATTATCGAAAGATCTGTTACTTTGAATACACATGTGGTCGTGTGATCACTATATACTATAAATACTGTACTCCTTGTGCCACCACTTCCCTTATCTGCGACTGCCTCTGATGATGGGTTCGATTGAGAATCCGAAACGCATCTTGTCCTAATACTTACTATTTATTCGTTGGGCAACAACGGGAACCAAGTGGAAGGCTGTTGCAAAATTTATTGATTACATTAAGTCCATCTTTTTACGTCTGCTTTAAGTGGTCTGTTTGAGATATGGCCTTTTCCAGGTCTGTCGAGAGTTAAGCACACTTGCGCTGCAGGCGCCGAGGCCGACAGAACAGTGGTGAATAACACGAGATCGGAAAACTTAAGTGGGGATGGGAGGCATGATGATGAGATCAGCAACTTTGTCAATGGTGGATAAGTTGCTCTCCCGCGATTGGCCCCAGGTGAGCTTCTGTCGAGCTGGTCTTACTCTGGACAATTGGTACGGCTGCTCAAGTAGGTGAATAGGTTTTAGCCTGGTGCGACGTTAGGAATAATAGTCAATGGCTAACTGTCACCATGCATTCAAAATCGCGAACCTTCTTCAGATGAAGCAACGACAAATATGAATGGAATGACCGCTTGTGAACTGCTAGCTATTGTCAACCAGTCATGACTCAATCCCCGGTCGGGATAATCTGCAATGCATTATCATTCCTCATTCCAGCAGACGGGACGACGAGACCGGGGTTTAATGATTGGTTATGTAATGTAAGGTTCAGAGGTCAAAACCCGGTTTCAAACTCCTTGTTCTCCAGATCGGGCGTTAGAGTATGGCGGCTTGAAGATCGCTGATGAATCAGAAATGGCCATTCCGGTCGCCCTCTTCATTGTCAGAGTTATTGCTACCCGATCACTGTCGGGACTACAAGGTAAAAAAGTAAGGCATGTATTCCTTCCCCACATGCAGATCCATGGAACGCCACACCCTCTGCCTATACAGGGACACAATCAGATGACCGAGCCTAACTTTCAATCGTGGGCCAATACGTGACTGTAGAAGTAGGGCGCGATTAGATATCAATATTCTGAGCTACGTTGAGCACGTCGTGATAGGGTGTGTCCTGACGATAAAGTCGGGTCAGTCTACACATTGAATCATTAAGGAAGTAACCACAAAATAGTGGAGACAACGCACGGAGCTCAAAATGGAGATGACATAAGAGCTGCCAGGGCGTCTGTGTCTAGCAGAGTAGTATTCCCCGTTGCCTTAGTTTTATGGCAGGTTTGTGAAAGAAAATTTCATACTTTTTTTCATAATTCGCCCGCACAGGCTGCGGTGATACAAATACTTACTGCATATGACCTGGCAAGATGGAGGGTTTTTAATAAACAATGCCGAAACATACCGCACACTACAAAATTAAATCCGATATTATGGCATAAGCGAATACATTTGGTTCGCATTCCATGAGTCAGTTGCTGTTCATGCGCACAAAAACCAGTTGAAACCGAAGCCGATAAGGCACTAAAGGTTAAAACTAACGATGCGGACAGCGAGATCACGAGACTCCTCTCGGAAGCGATCACGGTGACGTACTACTGCGTTTCCTGAAATCCTAATTCACTGCGGTAATGGTGAAATTAAGCTTCTTTGTAAATTCCTAAAAAGCCAGCAGTCTCAGTGTGAAAGTATCCAACATTCCTGACAAGACAGAGCGTAAAAAATAAGCTTACGTTAACTCCTACCCTCAGACCGACCTATAAGATCTTTTAATAAATGGACAGATGTGAAAAATGTGTTGATCCGACGTACCTCATCTGCTGCGGCTAATTTCATGCTGTTAGAAGCTGCATCCAGTGCCCGATGAAGTTCCTGAGTTTCCTTGTTTAGTTTCTCGATCTCCTGGAGGTGTGAGGCCTTCTGTAAAAATACAAACAGAATCCCAGACGCTAAGTGCAGTGGCTTAATTTGCGGGCAGGTTTCAGAGCAAACACATGAAATTTTGCGGCAGGATGAATTGGCAACAATTTTGCTTCGGCGACGAAACCCATGTAAACATTTAAGGAGTCAGCGTGGGCGAACGTACGTCTTCGATTACTAATCGTCGAGTCTTTATACGTAGATTATATTTTTGAAATAGTAGACGATAAGCTTGATTTGGACACCCTCCTGGCTAGAGTGAATCAGGCTCACTCAGCGTTAACCTTAGAAAAAGAAGACGGAGGTTGTCTCCCTTTTCTGAACGTCCTTCTTAATAGAACGGCTGATGGATAAATTCAAACAAGTGCATTT